>QFEU01003281.1:0-20929 GCA_003316345.1 Tricholoma terreum
CATCTTGGCTATACAACTACAAATAATGTAAGGGCAAAGCATTTTCTCCCCGATTCACTGATGGGGGCAGTACTTCTGTGACGATCATGTCTCGATTGAACTGTAGAGTCTTGAGGCACCTGGAATGGGTCATGACAAGTACGAAGCCTAGCACTGGTTGGATCCGTGTAAAGATCGTTACCGTGTAGCTTGAGATACCTCTAATGCGAATCGACGGATTTTTGAAATGGAACAATCGGTAAAGCAGGAGATAGTTTCAGGGGAATAGATACGAAATGAAGACATATGAAGATAGCCTTCGGATAGGATTAAACCAAGATCGCAGTTTTCCTTATCAATGTTCTGAGTTCTCCACTTCGACTCCTCGAGTGCATACCTCCCGATAATGGAACTGTGATGGCATCCTCAACGATACCTTTCTCTAATTCAAGCAAAGAATCGCATTTCGTGAGGTAACGGCAGGGGTGAGTCATAAAGGATTGTATCGGGCACAAGCACTGATCATCTGATAGTAGTAAGGGACAAGTTAGTCCGTAACCGCGTATGAAGCGTCCGTGCAAGCGCATATAAGTAAACGAAACGCACACGTGATAGTACGCGTCCAATTTGTTTGACTCTAATTGTCGTCTTATTGCACGTGATGTTGGGAGAATGTCATCGGTCGAATTCTTCGTTGTTCACTTCGATATCACTGTTAACATTTCTTGCGACACGCTTTCCTGAATTGCATTACGGGGCAATATTCAAGGGCGAGCCCATATGTCAAGTATACCTGTAAGCTTCTACAGCTGTCTACCATGTCGATTCACTAACACATCTCTTCCTTAGATACGCCGCGTAACGCGGACGACCCGTACCACAACATCCAAGGATAGCGAAAATGCTAATGCTCGCCCTTCGCGAATCTCCACTCGCGCGAAGCCTGGCCCATTGGCAGCTGCCAGTGCCACCACGACGGGCGGGACAAGTCGTGCAACCGCTGGGACGGCTGCGTCAAGAGCGAAGATGGCCAGTGCTGGCGATTCCAAGCTGGATGCCCTAGCTGGCAAGAGGAAACGCGAAGCTCTTGGAGAGGTCACTTTGGTCACAAACAACAAGTCGACGGCTGCGGGAGGCAAGCCAAAAGAGCAAGCGGAACTCAAGAAGAAGTTCGATGGAGTCGTCTTGAAATCCAAAACAATCACTGCACGCCAGTCATTACGCACAGTCGCCGGAACTCGACAGAGTACCAAGACCACAACGGCCACCGTCAGTGCAACCGCGCTGCAAGAAGTCAAGGAAGAGACCAAGTTGCCAGACGAAGATGCCATGGTTGTTGATCCTCCCCCTCCCCGCCACCAGCTCCCCAGTATCACCGTTCGGAGGTCCCTTGTTGGCAGAGAGAGTACCGTAGCTCTTCGTCGCTCCGATGCTCAGCGTCGAGTATCTGCTCGTCCTACGACGACCGCCCGGCGACCGGTTGCCGAAGATGCGGAGGCAGATCGAGTATTTAAAAAACGGCGTACATCTTCTGTTGCCCCGGAGGAAGACCCTGAGGAAGTACAGTCACGTGCCGAGGAAGAGGCCGCTGCATCACTTACTGCAGAGATTGAAGCGTATGCCGACGAAGCAGAGGCTGACCCAGAGCGTTCGGCCTGGGAGGACCTGGATGCTGACGACATCGACGACCCATTAATGGTAAGCGAGTATGTAGTAGACATCTTCAAGTACCTGAAGGAAGTGGAAGTGAGTATTTCACAACCTCTGACACGACATGACCATTGAAGGCGTATATGTAGCTGACGACCATGCCGAACCCTAACTACATGGAGAGTCAGAAGGAGCTCGCCTGGAAAATGCGAGGAATCCTGACCGACTGGTTGATACAAGTCCATGTTCGCTTCCGCCTCCTCCCTGAGACGCTTTTCCTTTGCGTCAACATAATCGACCGTTTCCTCTCCGCACGGGTTGTCTCTTTGGCAAAGCTCCAGCTAGTTGGCGTCACGTGTATGTTCATCGCCGCGAAATTTGAGGAGATCTGTTCGCCATCAGTGACGCACTTCCTCATGTGTGCCGACTCTACGTACACAGAGTCCGAGATTTTACAGGCGGAGCGGTACGTCTTGAAGACCCTTGACTGGAACCTGAGCTATCCCAACCCTGTTCATTATCTGAGGAGGGTAAGCAAAGCCGACGAATACAACGTACAGGTTCGGACGCTCGCAAAGTATCTTCTGGAGATCGGGTGCCTAGAATGGCGCTTGATCGCAGCTCCTCCGTCGTTGTTGGCGGCGGCGGCGATTTGGCTTGCGCGGTTCGCTCTAGGAATGGAAGTCTGGGTAGGTCACTTGTTGCTCAAGCCATCCCCACAAACTAAAATGTGTTTGTATAGACGCCCAACTTGGCCCATTACTCTACGTATTCAGAGAGTGCCTTGGTGCCCACCGTGAATCTAATGTTGAACTACATTCTCAAGCCTATTCGCCACGAGTCGTTCCATAAGAAGTATGCAGGGAAGAAGTATTACAAGGTCTGTGCTTTATTCCTTTCCCTATTGTTATTTGAAGGCCTGATGACTATTGTTTCTCTAGTCGAGCATATTTATGAGAGAATGGGCTCTGCAACGATGGTGTGAGGGCACACAGGTCCATCTCGCCAAGGAACTGCCGAGGCTAAAGATGGAGATAGCGAACGAGAGAGAGGCGGAAGAACAGCGAAGGCTGCAGCAAGAACAGGATGGGTCAGAGGCAGACCAAGTAGAAGTGTCGCTGCAAGTCGAGGATGATCGTCAACGTCATCGCAAGCATTGATACCGCAGCGCGGTAGTCCCACGCCCGAGCTAGAACGTCTACCCAATCGCATTTTTGGATCAATTCCTACTGTGTGTTCATTGATATGATTTATTGTCGTCCATTCCTTGCATCTCATCATCTGTGCCACCCCCCCACACACTACTAATCCAACCACGCATCGTTCATATCCACGCTGTACTTTCATTAGTCAAACATTCAGAAACCAAGCTCCATTCTATGGCACGAACTGTTGCCTGATTTTGACATTGTTTCTCCACTTTTCTTGTTCCTTGCTCGATTTGTTTCATTATTGTTTTTATATATTTCAGTTGTGGCTGATCTACGAACTTCCGCGTCCCTCACTCCTGAAGGCCTGATCCTAGATCGCCGATTCATATCGAGTAAATGACACTCAAGCGGTCTGTACAAATATCTGTAGCACCAGCTAGTGCTAGTGGTATATCGATATCGTGGGCTGGAACCATGGAAACTACGATGAAGCTGCAGTTTGTGCATTGAGGCTGAAAACACAACTTCGTTGTACCTTGTATAGTGAGGCGTAGGGTTTCATTATGTAAATCTAGGCGGCAGGAAAAGTGTTCTAAATTCATGGATGACTGTCTATGCATTTACAGCTCCATCTTGTCTTCTTTTTCCCATCCAGGATTTTTCTGCAAGATAACAAAGCCCTCGAGGACATGTGCAAAAGGAATATATTCCTCTGTGGCGAACTCTGACCTCTCTGTCGTGCCTAGCCGGACAGGGGTCTGATGCGTTTGGAATCCAGATATTGTTCTCGGTTTGCCGGCCTGGCCTACTACATCAACAGCCTAAAGGAGAGTGAGTGGCTATGGAAATGGTAGTGTGAGCTGTAACAATGCTTACCTGGCCCACACGAACGGTGACTGGAATGCTGTTGAGTTCTTCGTCGAGAGTTATCAGGAACCGAGGATACATGGCGGTTACCAGGAAGAAAAGCATCCAGTGGTATTTATCGAGAATGACTGAGAATAAGATGTTAAGACCTCACACTGAAAACAAAGCAGATGAAACATACATCCTTTGGCGGAGGTAAAAGCTGTCAGGGTGGCAAGAAGGCCTGCCACGGCGGGCCGGCTCATAATACTCCGATCAGAGAAAAAGGGATTCAGCCCGATGGTCCCTTTACCCATGTGCACCAATCCCTGTGCGATGCGTACCATGAACAGGCAGTCCGGCTCCTTGTAGTAGTAGCCGGCGAGCTGTCGGAGCATCTGTGCCAGACGTGCGTTGTTTGTACCAGCGCCGACAAGTCCCATGGCAAAGATTGCATTGAGGGCGACTTGAAGGTCGTTGTCGTGGCTGTACTTTGATAGGGTATCTAAAATTGGGAGTTGGGGATTGGAAGCACTGACGAGACCTATCGCAAGGGGGACGGACTTCCGAATTACGGGCTCTCCGTAATGCATCTATAGCAGTAATACTGAGCGTTGAAATAGCAGACGACGAAGGCCAACGTACCAGATGGTTGAACTGTCTTAATGACATTTCAGCCCCGATGTCTTCGCCCATAGCAATCAGTGAAACAGCAAGGACGGCGAATGCCTGGAATGTATCGTCACGAGGAGCCTCTTGCTTGGACTCATCCTGCTTCCCTGTATTGTCGTCCTTGTTCTCCTCGGTGCTCTCTTTCTCTTTGTCTCCTGCAGGACTGATGTGTTCATCGCAGTGATGAAGCATAGCTTGGATCTTTAGTACATTCCCAGTCCCTGCGTAGGCACAAGCCTCCACCATGATCTGTGCTGTCTTTGCGATGGGATGGTCGATGGCCTTCAAGGTCTCAATTGTGGCATCCGATGCATCCTGTGAACCTGCACCGAATATGAAGACTCAAAAGTCGACTAGCCTTGGGATACACTCACCAAGGTACAGAAGGCCCAATCCAAGCGCCATAAACCGAGCCCACTTCTCATCAAGAGACTTGTCTTCCTTGTCGAATTTGTCCATGAAAGTTTGAAGGATCGTAGCCGTGACCTCCCCGTTCTCGCTTCCCACAAAGATGAATCCCAGAGCCAAGGCTGCCAAACTCGAAATCTCCATTGTTACTGTATCATCTGCGACATGGGGCAGGAGAAAGGGAAGGATATCTTCACGATGTGAACCGGCGTAGGCGAGACCGAGACCCATGATGGCGCTTGTCTTAAGAGGGACAGATTTGTTCTCGGTGTATTCGCCGAGGAGTGCGAGAGCGGCATCAGCCTCCGTGCGAACGCCAGTATTCAGAAGTCCTGTGGCGAAGAGGGCACCTGCCTATGATTCGAGCATAACAAAGCTCAGTCAGAGGAATTCGCAATTCGAGATTGAACAACCTTGATGTGCTCCTCGGCTGAATATGTGTACTTGTCCACATGACTTAAACCAACGTCCGTATCCCACAATAAACTTAAGCCAAGAGACGCAGCCGCGCTCATCATTCCTAAATGGCATGTCAGTATAGGCCCTAAATCAATACTTGGTGACGAACCGTGGTCCTTATTCTTATAAATCCAACTATTACCCTCCTCAGCTTCTACCATCAATTTGTCGTTGCCAAATCCAGCATTCACGAAAGCATTCACAAACGTGCCCGCAAGATTACCTCGGGCAGAGTCAACATTTGATGTTGTGCCGGGCCCTTCAAGGTATGGGTCAGGCTTGCAATTTCGCACATCTAAAGTAAACACCGTACTTGTGTTTTCCAAATGGGATTTATAGACATCCTCAAGGCTTTTGGGATCTGCAACGCCAAGCTCTTTGCCTAACTCACGGAAATGCATGCTAAGTCGGCTGTTGCTCAGGCATTCCAAAAGGTCTTCTGGGAGCTCATCTTGGAAGTCGACATCGGCATCACCATCTGCGTTGTCGTCAGATGAAGCGGGGTGTAGCCACTCAAGTGGTATTTGAGCACGAGCAATAAGGAAGGCGAGCTGCCTCTTCATGAGCCTGTAATAGATAATTATATATTATAGATGCCGTATTATGAAGAACACATACGGGTTTCCGGGTGCGTTGAAATCCTCACGGACAAGATCTGGGTCACCTAATCGGATGGCGAGAGCAAGGGCTTCGGGAAATTTGTGGTGTTGTACGTAGATATTGTGTGCTGTCCGTAAGAAAGAAATATCGTCCGGAGGGGGTAAGAAGTTTACACATCTGAAAGGAACATCAGATATGCCATTACATGGACCACCATATATATCACTAGCCGAATCATATATTGGCAAACGCGGCCATATGTGTTGTCGTCGGCCAGCTGTGTAATTTCATCGACGATTTCCAGTTCTTCCAGTAAATCCACCGCATCCGGTTCCGCATTGTGTCCAAGCAGGAATACTGCGCACTGCTTTGCAAGCGCACGGAGATCGTCGATAGTTCCGGGGAGTTTGCCTTGAGCGTCTTCGTCCTTGCCAGGCTCCCCAGTGGCAGGTTTCTCAGGACCTTGTTCTCGTAAATTAAATTCCTCACCTAACTCTGCCGCAAGGTGGCGCACGTATTCGTGCCCCCATGTACCCGGGTCGGCAAGAGGTGAGTCTGATGGTCGGAGGGAGGCAGAGAGCAGGCGATACCGCAAGGTTCCGCGGGGTTGTGTGTCAGAGTAGGTCATAGCGAGGACAGAAAGGATATCGGCGAAGAGACTCTGTAAGGGTTCAGTATGTCAAAAGATCACTGTGTTCTTGGGGAGGATTCGGACCTTGGCTTCTGAAGGCGACCATGTTTCGTAAAGAACCTGAAGGTCGGGATAGTGTGGGCGTAGAAATTTTAGCGGCTTGGGGACTGATGTCATAGAAGATGTTGATGTCCTAATTAGCGTTCTGAGGGTCTCCAGAGCAGGCCGATAGAGCTCGGTGTTGGATTCCTATTGCACTGATCTTGAGCACAGCTATGATACAAGTGGATTGTGAGGCATACTTTCAGCCGTTCCACCAGCATCTCCAGCTCATTCTTTAGCTGAAGATCTTCTTCTGACTGTCAAGCACGAAGGTCAGGTCGAACCCCAAGAGTGTGATAGAATGTTACACACCAATTCCTCTCCCTGGTCATCCTTCCCATCCTTCTTACCATCTTTCGACTGCTTAGAAGATCCCTCTGCTTTGTCCTTGGCCTCTGGTTGCTCTTTCTTTTTTGGGTCCTCGGACTGGACAGAGATCTCGAATTCAGTGGGCTTTGCCATGGCTGAACGAAGGATAGAATGGAAAGTTCGCCAGTGTAACGCGACGCGCGTTCATGGTCTACTTTCTCACGCCCATCAAAGGTCATGCACGACCAAGTTTATATTCAAATATTCACGGCTGGTTCAACCCTTCACAAAAGCGCATGTTTCGAACTGAACTGGGCAAGATTTTACTTATTAACAAGTTCTATTGTCGGGGAACATTGCGAGCTATATATGTATTGTTTGCTCTCAAATCCATTGAGGTTAAACGTAAACAGTCCTAATTGGACTTGCATAGCAACACGTGGTCGAGTACTAATCGAGTACTAATCCTTCAAAGGTAGTTCAAACCCGAGTGCAAGCCAGTCCTCCACTGCTGGAAAAGTGCCAAGACACTTGCTTGTTTTCATCTTTGGCTGGCCATCTTGTCCATTTACGTTATTATCTGACATGACTGACGGGATACAAATTACAATTCCAGGTGTGTACATCGATGTCGGCACGAATCTGTGAAGTAACTAACCCGCTGTAGACTTTGATAATGATGAGTACAGTCCAGCACCCACCCCTTTTGGTCGCTCGGGTGGTGCATTTGGCTTTGGAGGAGGCTTTGGCAGCTCGGGCCCTGACTCCCCAATAATGACACCTACCGCTGACCGAGGGGAGCAAAGTTACTTTCCTTCTCACTCTCGTTGGGACTCTGTGGGGTCCGTAGATTCGACCAGTTCCGCAACCACTCGTTATACGAGCAAGCCTTCTGGGCATTCCTCGCATTCTTCCATAGCTACTACAAGCACTGCCTTTTCAAAAAAAACTTCCTTCGCTTCCATTCGTAACGCTTTCAAGAGTGGAAAAAATCATGACCCCCCGCCTGTTCCGGTACTGGATCACCATCCTTATCCCGTTTTAAAGAATCCGTTCAATCTATCTTCTTCTTCGCTCAACACCCACGTCTCACCTGTTAGCTCTCGGGGTCCATTCGGATCATTCACGGCCGCCAGTTCCCCCCCCGCAAGACCGCCAACGCCGAGTTCCAATGCTCGTACAAAGGTCAAAAACCATACCTATGCGAAATCTCAGCATTCATACTCCGGATCCTTTTTTCACGCGTCAGACCCGGGCAGTGATTATGGATCTTCATTTCCTTCATCCCCACCTCCTGTTCCACGCGTTCCGAATGGATTTGGACTACATCACACTAGCGACACCCCACCGGTCTCAGATTTTGAAGACGACAAGGTCGTAATGGATCCAAAGACGCCATCAGATTACGCCCTTCATGCAGTTTTCATGCAGTTCGCTACGTCGGCTGAAACCAAAATTGACACATTTTTGCGAGAAGCCTTTGTATGTATTTTCAGGTGATTGTTGCCTGGTATTGACAGCTTTTATAGGATCACGACCCGTTGCTTCCCAAGTTCATGGGGCCTGGCGTGGATCCCAAGTTTGACAATGTCCTTCAGTTGCTTGGGAAAATAGCCCAGAAACACGCAAAGCCTGTCATAGACTCCATCATGCGTTGGCGTGGGACCCAACACGACACCGTTGGCTCAGACATCATTAGACTACACACGATGAAGTCTCCAACAGCGACGCGTAATGTTCGATCACACGACCTCCCAGCCCTTCTCAATGAGCGAAAATCTCTCGCGTCGATCTACATCATGTGTCGGGCACTCATAGTAGTGTTACAGTCTATCTCCAAGGACGCACTTGGAGAATCCGCCGGGTTCACCCTTGAGGAAACTACTTTTGAGCAGTTCAAGAAACCGGACCTGAAGCTGCTCACCCAGTCGGTAAATCACCGTACCAATGCAGACCTGTATGCCACACTTCTAGGCCATATTTCCAACGTTCGGTGGGTTCATTTGCGTTGTGCGAGCTGTCACGTGAATTTCATCTTGCTACTAGTTTCACAAGTGTTACGGATCGGTTCTTGGCGGAATTAGGGCCTATTACATCTGGTCAGGTACCGAAGGACCTTGATATAAAGTATGAGAATCTTTTTGGGGGTTTGAAACACATTCAGATTAAGGTTTGATCTGATTGGTATCTGAATTTGCGACTCGAGACTTAAAATTCTCAGGTCTGGCCTCCAGAGGCTTTTGAAGAAGGTGCAGAATTCCTAGAGGCTTTGTCCAAATCGTTCGCACACACGCATGGTCTCCGCTTGAAGACAGTCTTTGCCGAAACTCTGACTTGTTTGCTGCATCCGATTGGAAAGGTTCGTATGATAAGTCGCTTGTCAGCAGCATAATCATCTAACCTGAGTACCTACAGACTGCGCAGGCAGAGACTAATCATCCACAGTGGGCCAAAGCCATCGAATTCATCTATCCTAAGGCGAGAGAGATGATGGGCAAACCTCGGTATTGGCAGGTTGCGTTTCCCCTGGCGATCACTAGTCTTTGCGTAGCATCACAGAGCTACTTTCTGAAACACTGGGTAGCATGCTTTGAGGCGGCTTGTTCGAAACTCAAGGTTCGGCACCACCATCACTTTAACTAATCTAGCTCAGTCACGACTTTAACAGGAAAAACCATATCGCACGACAATCATGAGTGGCCTTCTACGCTTGATCTGGACTTACTTATATCGGTGTCAAGAATCAGCACCCACGACCTCGACGAAATTGGACAACCTGCTGAAATCTTTCTTCCCGAACAATCGACTGACTATATTTCCTCCCGATGACCTCGAGCCTTTCATCTACATTGTCCATTTCATCCTCTCCAGAAATTTCGACTACGGACGTGATCTATGTCTGGACCTCATGCAAGAATCCTCCATCAGCCCTCTTCAACAATCTGGAAATATTGGGAGTGTTCTTGCCCCAGAAAGGACATCAATCGCCGTTCAGGCCATCCTTTTGTCGCTTCATGCTATGGAGAAGGAATTTGTGACACCATCCTGGCCTTCAGGGACCGATTTCTCAGTCGTCCCCTCACCAAGTGACTATCCTTCATCTTCAGAATTCGTGCCGGCCACTCTTCTGTCGAAAGCTGGGGTCAAAGATTTCCTCGATCGTTGTGGGTCGACACTCGCAGCTATCACAGTGTTCTGCAGTAATGCTGTTGGCCATATGTCCGTCTTTGACGAGCAATGGTCATATGCGCGATTCAATTTGGCATATGAAGAGACCCATAATTTCGCTATACGCCGTCATTTGGATGGCACTGCCGTAGCATATCCAAATCACTTTGTCCCTCAGGTTGTCATGTTGCAAACATGCTTCCAGTCTTGGCCACGGTGTCTTCACACTTCTTCCCTTGCACTTTGCGATGCCCTCGACATGCTTCTCAGAGGTGTTGTCCATGTGGATCCCGTACTTAGCGAGATCTCGTGTAATGCACTAAGGCGCTTCATGGTCGATAAGACCCATGCCCTGACTGTATTGGCCCGATTCAATGCTTTTTTGTTCAGCCCTTCTCGTATTGCTCACGAAAGTTCAGGTGTGAGGCTCCTTGTCGAGTCCCCCTACATCCTCGATCTTTGGTTTGGAATTGTAGATGGCTGGATTCGTGGCCATCTTCAGCAAAGTAAAGAATCCGTGGCTGAGGAAGAGCAGTCAGTACTTCCCAGGGGCATAGAGATTGAAGCGGCTGGTTTGTTTTTGCTTACACATGAAAAGCCATTGGTGTACGAAGTCGGCGTAAAGATAATGCGCCTCCTTGGTTTACTCCTCGAACACATTCCGCCTTCCGACGGTTCAAAGACTCTTCACTTCGTGGCACGCTTCCATGACAAAGGGCTCTCCAGATCTTATCTCTATGGTTTTGATGAGCTCCTTGAAATTCAGGAGCTACAAAGACTAGAACAATGGCGGCAATCGAAGCGGACCGACGTGGTCTTGCGTCTTGCGGATAGTTCCAACGAGAAGGACCGCAAACTGTGGCGATACGTCTTTCCCGCATTCCTGCAACCCTGCATAGATAATGCTGGTCCAGCGCTGGTAGCTTTCAGGGAAAGTGTCATTGCGACTGTGAGTCGCTATCACCCAACAATGGCACAACTCGCTGGTTTGAGTACCAGGATACCGCCTGGTAACCGTGGCCCTCTGATCGAGAGAGACGGTCTGAAGTTTCTCAAGGAGAATAAGTCCGTTGTAGAACAGTGGAGACTGTGGGTCAAGGTCCTTTGTTCCACGGCAACACTTCCGGAATCCCCACGACCAGTATTGACGCACCTGGGCGGGGGACATACACGTGCACCATCAGATGCTAGCTTTGAGCGTGAGCGACTGTCGACGACACGTGGGCTCTTCAGATATCTTACGCCGTTTCTCGATTCGGAATATACTCTGTTCCGTGACGCCGCCGTTCTCTGCATCAGCTCATTTCCATCCAATGCCTATCCACAACTCTTGGAGGACTTGAGCCTACTGGCGGGCCGCCAATTCTACGATGATCCGAGAGCCAAATCTGGGGCACTTTCAGCAGTAGAACAAAATTTTGGTATACTTGGAAATCGCCAATTTATCGACGATGCAAGATCTAAACCTGGAGCATCCATGCTCGTTGACCGCACCCGTCGCCACGAACGCCTTCATTCTGCCGTGGCTCGAATCTACTATCTCACTGCCCATTTCTTACAACATCAGCGTTCGGCAGGCAGGCAGGCAGCCCTTGCGAATGTACTGAAGTTCGTCCGAAACACTCAGGCATTCCTCACTACATCAGAAATGCGAGATGATTATACGTTACAGCGACTACGTCGTTATTTTTGTGGTACCCTGGAACGACTTTTCGATGGACTGGCAATACTTAAGGATTCTGATCGTTTCATACCTTCTAACATGCACCTGACCTTGTATCGCCTTTGCGAGGAGTGGTGTCAATACGGCCCCCAATCTGAAGTTGTCAAGCAACGCTTCGATATAATGCAGAGGGCTGCAGCAGCTTCTGCACCGCGCAGTGGATCTACTGAAGCAGTAGAGCGTTTTAAAAAGGAAACTCTGAGGTTGTCCCAAGCCTCAGTTGGTGCCCTGGCGGCCCTTTGTGTTCGTATCTACTTCACATTCACGCCATTTTACTTTACTGAGGAATCTTCCAGCAAAAAGCCTTTTTTCCGCCTGACCTAGCTTCGAATTCTCCAACTGAGCGGCTACCTCCTGAATACGTCAAACCTCTCACACCGTCCCTTGTTTTAGAGCGATTGGCCGGCATTCTTTCCTCGCCCAATTCCATCACCCAGATTCGGGGAAAGTCAGTGCTTGATTTTCTTTTTACAGTAGTTTGCTGATCGTTACATCACTCACTGTAGGAAGGCGCTGCGGTCCATACTAGCCTACAATACCAGTGACAAGGAATTGCTTGATGAGTCGTTAAGGCGGGCTGTCGTTCTGACAGAGGACGCAGAGACGAGCAACGGGCGGTTCTTTGAAGTCATTGCGGATATCATTTGTAAGAAGGAAAAGCATGGCTTTGCGTTCGCTCAGGTACTCTGCCTTGGTCTTTCCAATCTGCGACATCCTCTTCTTGCGACGCGTCGCCACGCTTTTAACATGCTGGAAGGCATCCATCATCAATCATCAGGCCTTCTTGCAATGTCTAACTTTGAAGCAATGGTCGGAAGCTGTGCCCCTAGCACTTATATTCACGCGCATCATTTGATCTCTGACTTCCTTGCTGGTGAACATCCTCAGCAAGCCGCGAGCATCCTTTCCCACTTCGCAACTTGGCTCCCACAATTAGGTCAAGCGTCGGGCACCAACATGACACTCTTGCTGCTTCAAAGCCTGGAGCTCTGGATTTCGAACATCGAGCTTATGTCAGATAATAGGTCCGACTGGGCACAGGGTGGACTGTCTGCTTTGTCCCATCTGATGTCGCTGACACAGAGTCATGGACAAAGTCATGCAGAACAAATTCTTGCATTGTGGACGAAGTTAGTCGAGTCATCGTATGTTGCGAATGGTCATGCAACAATACAATTCCTCCTGGAGCAGTCTCATAAAGTCGGGAGCACCATATTTGTTAGCTGCGCAGCCAACATCGTGGCGTGCTTGTGTCACACATCAATTGGACGACAGGTCTTCGAAGAACTTTGCGCCGTCATAGAGCCAGCACGTATGCTACCTAGCGTTGAACACAAGCTGAATTTTCCTGACGCTCGTGACATGGAAATTTGGGAAGCTCTTGATGCCTTATTCGCCGAAGAACCAAGGTTGTCCTTGGGTTCAGCTCAGTTCGCGTGGCTCTTTTTGACGGATGTCGCGATCCAGCGGTGTTGGGAGTTGAAGGCCCAACTGCCAATCCTGCTTCACGCACTCTTCACACATATTGACCATCGCGTGCCCTTCGTTCGCAGACGGGCGCAACGGATGCTCTTTCAGCTGTTGCGAGCTTGGACACCAGGATATGATGAACTTCAAGATCGTTCCATCCATCCTGGCAGCTCTGCACTCAAAGATGCGATCGCCGAACTCGAGGCAGAGGCTGAGTCCATGTATTGGAAGGATGATGAATCCGCTACTGAATCCGAACCTAAAATGAAGTGGCTTTCCTCACGCGCACTCCACTATCTGGGACCGTTGTGCCCCTCTTTGGCAGAAGACTGGGGATCGTTGACATTGAGCTGGGGGACCGCATGTTCAATCCGAGGCATTGCTTTCCGATCTTTGCAGATATTTAGAGCACTACTACCTCGAATCAAGCAGTCCGATTTGGCTGTACTGCTCGGACGGCTAACCACTACCATTTCGGCACCAGATGAAAATATCCAATCATTCACATCTGAAATGCTCTGCTCCATCTCAGCTCTAACGTCCGCAGGCGATGTCGATTGGACGTTGTTGCCTCAAATCTTCTGGTGTGCATCCGCCTGCCTTTCGACGACCGTTGAAAAGGAGTTCGCTGAGGTTCTCGAGCTTTTGGACTCTTTGCTTCTAAAAATCGATTTCGAAGATTCCCGCTCTGTGGAACTCCTGCTATCTAATCGACCGCGGGATTGGCAGGGATCCCCATCTTTGCAACCTGCTTTGTTGAAGGGATTGCGGTCAGCAGTCACTGCTGACAGGACATTCGAGATTCTACAAGCTCTCACAAAAATCGAAGACGACCGCCTTATCGATCCTTCAGGCAGCCGTGTGCGGGATTTGTACACGTTATCGTTACCTTGGTGTCTTCACGCGATGACCTCGGACAAGCATGATGCCGCACTCAAGGAGTTCGCCCAAAACATCAGCGCTTTCGCTGGACGGGAAGAACGCCATAGCATCCAAAAGATAATGAACTCCTTTGCAAAAAGTCATTTCAGAACAAGGGATGATTTTCTAAGGCAGTCCGTGGCAAGCCTCCGGGAGCATTACGGTGCTGATCACTGGGCTGACATAGTCACACTGTTAATCGGTCTTGTCTTGAATCGCGAGCGGTGGCTGCAGATCAACTCCCTCCAGATCCTGAAGGTTTTGTTCCAACAGAGAGAGACTAGAAATTTGGGTTCGGAATTACTCATGCCTCTATTACGTCTCCTAAAAACCGATCTTGCGTCTCACGCTCTTGAAGTGCTTGAAGAGCCGATGGCTATGTTGGGCGGACCAGCAGCCAAACATGTGCTTCGCATGAGTATGCTGCACCCACGAACTCTTTCTGCAGATAAAGACACCGAGTTCATCACAACTGTGTTTGGTGTTCCAATGGAGTCCGGGTGGAGCGTCGCACAGGCTGATCAACTTCGAACCACTTGCCGGGCCAATGTCCTAGGTGTCTTTGATACATGTTCCATGCCTTCGCGGCCGTCACGCATCGAATTCGAGCCCGAGGTTGAGGCACTGAAGGAACCTACTGAAGAGGACCTGGGTGGCCTGATGAAAGATCTACACGACCTGACAAGCTATTTCCAGGATGACGAGCCCTCAACAGCGAAGCTCAAGATACCACTGCCTCCCCCTGATAGACGCTTGGAAGCCCGCGTGGCTGCAATTCTTGCGAAATCCAGTGCGTCTCGTGCTGTCACGGATACACCCCAGACACCTTTCGTGGATGTTTTCCGCGTCGGCGGGATGACTAACGACTCAGACGATTCGGACGAGGATTATGATAGTGATCCCGAACAGGACCCATTTATATTTGATTCCCCCTCTTTATATTATCGCAGTGCTCCAAACGGTTTCTAACATCATTAATCCATTATCTACACACTTGGCATTGTTTTACTAGAAGCATACAACCTGTATTATACTGTAAGCCCCGCATATGTTATTATGTGTAACGAAAGACATTTCTCATCTGTAATCCGCTGACAGTTATCTGTTCAGCATCGCTCGAATACCTTGTAAAGGTCCGGAAGATTAGCGATCTGCACAACATCTCTGTCTAAAAGCGATTTTGGGGCCAGAAGATAGCGGCGCATGGCAGGAAATAGCACATGTTGGATCTGCCATCTTTCAGCCTTCTCTTGCGCCTTCTCTTCGTCAGAAATAGGAACACCAGAGGGCGGAGTAGATACGGAAGCTCCTGGCGCGTAGAAATAAGCAAGCTCGCGGAGGAAAGACTCGAAACACCCGGACTCCGACGTCCAATCGACCTGGTAATGGTCTCACGCATGAGTGGTCGTCACAAAGTAGTAAATGATGCATCGCTCACTTGAGGACCAAGTCTCATCAGAAAGCCCGGGAGATTATCGAGGTTCGGAGTATAATCTCGGAGCAGTAACGGGAGGCTTTCTACCAGACCTGAGGCTGTGATGTTGAGCGAGAAGTACTCGGCCAACATCTCCCGACGTGTCACAAGGATATCAACAATACGCTAGTTGTTCTTTAGCAAAGGATTATAGAATAGATGGCAGTAGTCCTCACGTCCACAATCTGTTTCTTACTCAGGCGACTGTTCTCTGTGGTTTCTTCGGCTTTCACGGCTATATCTATTAGAGTTCGTAATGATGGGGGCGGTTCCAGTTTTAGACGGCTAAGGTCCCCGAATTGGCGTAGTCCCAACTGATAGAACAGTTCTTCGCTGTAAAGCAACGTGCATTATTTTTCTAGCATGAGCATGAGATGGAATGAGGACATACGCTAGGGAACCATGGTTGACCAGGTACAGCTTGGTTGAGTATTGAAGTAGAGAAAGACTCCGAGGTAGGTCGACGATTCCGACGAAAGTGTGCTTCTCGATAATTTCAGTAAGGTCTAAGAAATGGATCGATTCTGGTTGGATATAATGGGAGTGTATACGCTTACGCCTGTGTTTTCCTTTCACGCTATTCTGTCTCAGAGTGTTCACAGATGTGAGGAAGCACTCTGATTCCTTGAGATCAAACGGCTTGAGGGTTCCGGGACTAGAATTATCTTTCTTCCCTTTCGTTCCAGAGCTCACTCCGATCTGTGCAGGATTGATGACAGGGAACATGGAATCCAAGGTACGGTCCTGTAGAGAGGTTCGGACTTTATGTTGCGATAAGATTTTCTTCTTCGCATCGCTCGCTGCGTAACATCAGGTGGTTCTTCCATCAACACCCGATGCCGATAGCTTACCATTTAAGACCGCAGAGGACGACTCTGCGCCCTCTTCCTTCTCCTCATTGATCTCCCGTTCCTTGCCTTTTCGTTGTTTGGAGGGTCGATCATCGTGGTTCGCAATACCTCCTGTTAGCAGAGTCTTACAGAGATTGCCGTCAATGATCTACTAGTAACAACAATCGGCTCGCAGGAGCGTACCTGGTATTCAAATACTCTGGAATGGCTCTGCACAGCAAGAGCCTGCTGTAGCGCGTCTGAAATCTTCTCAATAATGGCATCTTCATTCAAAAAATGCACCTCCCGCTTGGTGGGATGTACGTTGACGTCGACAGATCTTGGATCGCTTTCCAGGCTAACAGGATGAGGTACGTATATGCAATTACAATTGGAAACAACAAACCTCAGATATATGAAGGGAGAAGCACCCTTGGCTAAGATACCATTATACACAGCCTCAAACGCGCGTTTCATGCGAGACGATTCGACCAGACGATCTGTATCGTCTTCATCAGCCAGACAGTAGATAGTGTGATGATGAAAGTAACTTACGGTTAATAAACAACAGGAAAATCATTTTCTTGGCTTGGTAGTTAGCATTAGTGATGTGAGCCTCAGCTTTCCACGCTTCTGGATCATCTGCTTCGCCGTCCTCCATCTCTGCATCTTCCGCCGTTGCATCCTGCGATGATACTTTGACATGAACCAGTTCCTTCGCGAGAGAATGACCGTAGAGCAGTCGAATAGTAAGGGGAGTTTCTGACCCCGATGGGGTGGAAAGGTCTGGAGAGGCGGAACCACCCTGAAGACGGATATATCTGAAGACTAGTCACAGGTTTATGTTTCAGAGACGAAATACCTTCTTGCAAACGAACGAAACCTTAGGGTTATGGATGGCATATTTCGTCAGGACGTCTAGTATGCGCGAGTACTCTTCAGAAGAACTCCGGAGAGCAGAAAGACGTGTCGGTGTATTGTAGAAGAGATCTTCAATCTGCAATTGAGTTGTCGTGGTCAGCAGAGGGTGATGAGGTGTGATGAGTGCGACACGTACGGTGATGGTAGTCCCGTCGTTTCCCGCACACGGTTTTGGATCAGCATTTTGCCCGGACTTGGGCTCTACCAGAACACCGTCGGAATAAGAAGCTCTAGAACTGAGTTGGCTGTATATGATCATAGAAAGAGCACATACTTCCACGCGCATGTATCCGACTTGGTCTTAGTCACGACACAAAGATGTGCAACATGAGATATGGAAGCCAACGCCTCGCCACGAAAGCCGTACGTCCTGATAAGCGAAAGGTCTGAGAACGTAGAGAGTTTCGATGTCGTAAAGCGTTCGGCAAGGATAGGTAAATCCGCTTTCTACGGGGAAGAACATAGTCAGTAAATTCCATGTACAGGTAAGGAATACGGTGTCGGCAGTACTCTGATCCCACAACCATTGTCCTGAATCTGCAAAAGTTTCATTCCCCCATCTTTGACAGTTACGCGTATGGCTGTAGCGCCCGCGTCGAGACAATTCTCAACTAGTTCCTTCAGGGCTGAGGCCGGTCGATGGATGATCTTATGGTCAATAAACTTGTGAACTTTGGGCAAGAGAAACCAACGCACCTCTCCAGCAGCGATGCGGTTAATGAGAGACTCTTGAAGGCGACGTATTGGTAGAGGTTCTGCTGGAGCAGGAGAGGGAGAGCGCTGCCTCGAGCTCATCTTGCAAGTTAGCTAGACGGTGACGGCGGACTCAGAGAGACCTTGGCAAACATTCCGGGCCGGTGGGTTTCGAGTTTCTATAACATGTCCGATGGCGGGCCGGCTCACCGCCTATCGCGTTGAGACTACCGATTCGGAAGACACGCTGAAGGGGAGGATATAGGGGAGAGGGGGACAAGAGGGATTGGGAAATTGGGAGATTGGAGGAATGTCCTACGCGTTCTGGTACTGTCATCAACAACTGTCTCTCAACAACTGCCTCTTACTTCTATACATCACTCTACCATCCATTGAGGGCGCGAGATGGCTTTTTCAGTGGCCCGACTGTCGGGGATCACCAATGACTCTCCACATGTGCATTCGGTGAGTCCCTGACCAGTTTTCTCCGAATTGATTCACGCTAATTCAACCATTATCCATCCTGCTCCCTGACAAGAGCAATTGTCTATATCTCTTCGCCTACGTTACTTCCCTTGCTGTCATGGGCGATGTGATTCACGAGAACCCTCGATCTCCAATATCGGTGAGTCCCCCGCTGCTCCTTCACATCCTTCCAGTCCGATTTAATTCCCATCTTCTTAGAACACCCATCTCGCCGAAGTCCACCCCGGATCATGACTCCTGCCTCCGAGACATCCGAAATGGATGTACTTGCAATAGACCCGTATTCATTCATTATGGCTGCTAATGTAATATGCCTAGGCTCACCCAGCCATGACCCGGCTCTTTCGAACCTGTGGGCATAATGTCCAAAGCGGACAGAATGGCAGCAGAGGCGATGGCCGGTGTTATAACCCTTACTTTCATCGTATTCTATTCCTCGGATGGCCTCTAAGGGTACCCTCACGATGACACTACTCAGTGATGCTGTGAATACGGCGCGCTCGGCGATCGTATATTCAACCCCTCTTTCAATGCCAAACAGCTCTTACGAGCTGCTTCCAGACACTTATGACCACCTGCCGTCGTGTAAGCCCACTCCATTACGAAGCCTGAGGTCCCTTGGACCCTGCAGGCATACCCTTGATTCTAATACACTTAATGCTCACATGCATCTAGAGCACTCCACTGCTTTGCCTCTATTACCCGTGATTCATGTTGGTGGATATATACTTGCTAAGCTCTATGATGCGTGATGATGTTGTTTGTGGAACGGAATATTATGTGATAGAAGTAAAGTGCGTAATATGGATCATGGTGGAAGAAAAGTCAAAGAATTGGAAAAGAACTTAAATCAAAGAACTGAATGTAGACAAGTGGATCTATGAGTCCTTTAATCATCAAGAGGTCATTGACACTCAGACCACCAAAGACACCCTTCTCGAAGGGAGTGGGAGTGAGAGGGAAGGGCTCTGTTCCAGAATCAACAACTTCCTCACACCATGATATGATGTCGAAGGACGAGGGGAAAATGTCGGGTTTGCCCTCAATGTCCTCACCATTGTCAATACTTTCACAATCCCCAGCATCCTCGGGAGTCTGGACGTCCCAAGCCTCACTTGATTCTGTGACACCCGCCTTGTCTGCATGGTGATAATCCTCCATTTCAACTAGCTTCTCATCCCCATGTGTGAGCAGCAGCCTATCTGGGTCCCGAGATAAGGAAGGTGTGGTGCCAAATAGGATGTGGCCAGAGGGAAGCTCGATGGTATGCACATCCTGGTTGAAATTGCAGACAGGTGCAGAAGTGCTATATGTGATAGCGGGTTGCATCGTCGAGAACGTGGTGCTGCTGCGGGATTGATGGTGTATAGGGTGAGGCTGAGCTGTCCGAGTATTGTTATGCTGTCTCTTAGAAAGATCCTGACAGCATACATCAGCTGATCTTAAGATCATGTCGGGTGACGGATCCCACCACCATAGGCGCACGATTTCCAGGCCCATTGTGACGAGTTGTTGTTGGTAAGTGCTGATTGGGACAATTCCAACCAAGCGAGGAAGGGTGTGGAGAAGCGAAAATGGTATCGATAGGAGGGTATCGATGATGGGGAAATTGCTCTGACTGGCTGGTTGGTCGATGCCAGGACAATTTACGTTAGAGTAGATTTCAAAACGGTGGGCTATATCATTGCCCTCGTTTCTCATAAAATGGCCAAGCCTGTCCGCACCATGGTAACGATGCTGTGTAATCGGTGTGCCACCAAATGCCTGAAGTACCCAGTAAGACGTAGTATTGAATAAAGAACAAGCGCTGACTTGTTCATACGTTGGTCTGCCGGGATCACCTCGCCCAGCTTCCAGCTCTACAATCCGCCACCGATGTACATCCCGCTCGTAGGCGAGGGTACGTGATAAAATATCTTCGTGAAGGAAGAGGGTTGACCGTGGGGGAATCTCGTCCATGGATTTATGGTGGTTGACGGTAACTTGGCGTAGTCAGAAATCAAGCAACAAGGAAAAGGAGGATGTACCAGGCACGATATTTTCTCGCACCTCAGCGCCACGTTGGGGATGTCGGTCCCGACGTAGATTGCGGTTAAGCATCTGTGCAAGCTGACGGGCACATCTTTAGCATCATTGCGCAGGACATAGCGAGGGGTTGGTGCACCCGTTCGTTGCAGGGCACTAAAGCTGCCGCATTTAGAATGTGAGCCCATTCTACATGTTCCAACGTTCTCAGGATAACACGTCTTTTACCACCGTAAAAAATTGACATTGCATCGAGCTCCTCCTGGGGGTAGGAGTGGGTGGTGGTTCGAACCGATGGGGTCGTCATGGTCAATTCCTGCTTGATGACGCAGTGCTACTAGTGAAGGGTTACGAAACCTGTCCGGATGGTGCAAAAATGAACTTACTCAAAATACCACGGGTGCATCCTCG
>QFEU01003293.1:0-15704 GCA_003316345.1 Tricholoma terreum
AATCATCAGATATTACTGTGAGTTCTTGTGTGTTTTGCCTGTTCTTATACTCAACCATAATCTGTTTATGGGTCGTTTAAAGGGTACAATGAGACGAGAGGATTACACATTGTAGTTTTTTTGTTAGGGCAAGATTTCGCTTGGAAGGTGTATTGCACAATCATCAGATATCATAGTGAGTTCTTGCTTGTTTTGCCTGTTCTTATACTTGATCTTAACCTATTTATGAGTTGTTTGAAGGGTACTATGAGATGAGAGAATCAGGTGTTGTAGTTCCCCTGTTATGGCAGGATCCCACCCAGAGGGGGCATTGCACAACCATGAGATATGACAAGTGAGTTCTTGCTTGTCCTGTTACAATAAGAACTCAGTTGTGAAACTAGAAGATATGAAGCTACAAATACATGGTAAGTAAAGTAGAGTAGACATGCAAGTATTAGATCTCACCTCAACATTTGTGAACAGCCAAATGAGTGAGGAGAGAATATAACGAGAGATTGAGCATCTGTGGGATTACCTGTGCCAATGCATAAAGTCTACAGGTAATGAGTGATACTAACATGAATCATTAAAAATAATAAGTCAATATTGTATGGTGCAGTCCTCAGTGTAAGTCAGGTTACTATGGGGTGTCTCAGAGCATCCCAGGGCAGCTCAGGGCATCTGAGTCATGCACAGTGTGCCAAAACAGGTCTGGGAACATGAGGTCACCCTGGGAAGACCTTAGGGTCAAAGTGATTTTCGTGATGTGCATAGTAAGACATCCACTTCCACCCCATGAGCAAGGGCTCATGGCAGTGGGTGGGCTGGGGTGGCCGTGGTGTTCGTCAAATGTAAAGAAAAAAACAGAAAAACATACCGAGAGGGCTCAAGCGACGCCGTCATCACTTGGGCCCCCTCCCCATCGTTTCCCTTAGGTTTTGTCTCCCTGCACTTTGTTCCCCCATGCTACATGCTCCTGGGTTTCGTTACCCCTGCTGTTGTTTCCCTGCCAGTGTGTCGTCGTTCGCTGTTTTCCACCCTGCGAGCAGAGGCTCGCAGGCGTGTGTGGCTGGGCATCGCATATCCTGGGTGTGGTGCTTGAGTAGTACCTGAAATGATCAGTAAAGTAATTAGTAAAAATACAAAATGAAGAAAAAAAGACAAAACTTACACACGGGCCCAAACAATTCATTGTTGTCGTTTGGGCCCTGGCCCCTGTTCACGACATGGCGTGGGGCCATGGGTGCATTGTGGGTGCTGGTGACATGGCAGCGTTGCAGTCATCCCCTATCCCCGTCGTCCCCCGTCGTCTGTCTTTCGTCTTTCGTTGTCTGCTGTCCCCATCCCCGCCATTCATCGTCTGTCCCCCATTGTTTGTCGTCCTTCCACCTGCAATCTACCCCACGAGCAGTGGCTTGTGAGGCTGGGTCGGGTGGTGGTGGTGATGTCGTTCGGAGCTGGGATTTGTCCCCCGTCCCCCTTCCCCCATCGTCACTCATCGTCCCTGGTGCCTGCTGTTCGTCCGCCATAGACACCTACAATCCACCCTACGAGCAGGTGCTCATAGGCGTGGAGGTGTGTGCCGTGCCTCCGTCATCTGGCCTCCTGGTGGTGCCGGTGCCATCCCTGGTGTTTGTTAGATACATAAAAAGAAAGTAAAACAATAAATTAGTGGAATAGAAATAAGAAATGAATCGAAAAACTTACCGCAGGCCCAAATGATGCAGACGTCGTTTGGGCCCACGTCACATCCTATTGGTTTGTTTGCAGTCGTTAGTGGTGGTGGTGGGTGTTGACCGAGTGGCAGCGGAGGAGGAGGTGGTGGAGGGGAGGTGGCAGTGGCGGGGTTGACGGTTGGTGGTGATGTCTTTGGAATTTGGCGCCCCATGGGGCGCTCATGTGACCTGAGTATTCATTTTCAACTAAGTTCAACTTCTCACACCTCCTCACCACCACCACCACCCATCGATGTTGCCACCTCTGCCACCTCCCCACCTCCTCCTCCACCATCACCACTCTGTCAACACCCGCCACCACCACTCCCACCACCACTCCCACCACCACTAATGGCTGCAAATGAACCAATTGGATGCAATGCGGGCCCAACGACGATTGCGTCATTTGGGCCCCAGGTATGTTTTTTTTGTTTTCTTTCTTGTTTTTCTTAATTGACTAAATGTATTTCTTCAGTATTTAGGTTATAAACTACTACCAACAACGGGTGCTGACGCAAAATGAAGCAATCCCCTTCCTCCCGTGTCAACATGGGCCAGGAGGGTGCAAAGGGGTGCTGGGAGACCCCTGGAGGGGGATACCTGTGAGGTATGCACCACCGCAACCCCGTAAATCTGCCACTCAGCCCCTCAACACAGCAAAACCAGATGCCACAGCCAACGCCACATCACAGCATACCACCTGCCCCCAGCCTCATGAGCCACTGCTCGTGGGGTGGATCGCGGGTGGAATGATGACGACGACACCGACACCATGCCGCCACGACCGCCACCTGCCTCCAGCCTCGCGAGCAGCTGCTTGTGGGGTGGAACAGCGAGAATGGGGGGATGACAACAGGGGAACGACAAACAGGGTACGACCACCCATGCCCGACCCCACAACACCGACGGCAACCAGCACCCCCCACCACCGCCGTGAGCAACTGCTCATGGGGTGAATACGGGGTGTGAGAGCGACAGGGAAGACAGAGGGCAGACAGGAGGACCACCCACCGACAATGACGAAAATGAGCACCAGGGCCCCACAACATGAGGAATGGCCCCAGTACCCACAACGACGACAGAAACACCACAGCCAGCACCAACACCACGCCAAATGACAGACACTGGCCCAGCACTACCCAAGGCGACGAACGACACACCACCTGCCTCCAGCCCCACGAGCAACTGCCTGTGGGGTGGATGACAGAAGGGAGACAAAGGGGGGAGACAAAGGGGAAGGGAGACAAAGGGGAGACAAAGGGGAAGGGAGATGACCACGAGGGTGGAACAATAGCGACAACCAACAGGAAGGGAGACAAAGGGGGGAGACAAAGGGGAGACAAAGGGGAAGGGAGATGACCACGAGGGTGGAACAATAGCGACAACCGATGGGAAGGGAGATGAAGGGGAAGGGAGACAACCACAACAGGGGGGTACACCAGGAGGAGGGCAAGGGGATGCCCACACCACTGCTGCGAGCAACTGCTCGCGGGGTGGATATGGGGTGCAAGTGCAAGACGACGGGACGAAAGGGGGAGAGCAACACAAGACGACGGTGGATGAGGGTGAGGAGGGGATGACATGGCACCCACCCCACAAAAGCACCCCCAACTGACACACCACCCACCCCCAACCTCATGAGCAACTGCTCGTGGGGTGGATCATGGGTGGAACAACAAGGAGGGTGGAATGATGAGAAGGCAACCACGACAGCACCCCCGACTGGGGCTTTCATCTCATTATTAGTTGCAATATGTTTGTAATATATAAGAAATGGAAATAATTTTTTATTGAAGATATGCAAAGTAAACAATACCAAGAGGGAGGGCAGAAAAATACCCTAGAGCAGGCCAGAGGTCCACCAGAGGATGCCCAGGGTTGCCAGAGTTATGCAACCCACAGGGCACCACAACACCCTGACTACCCTCAGGGTAGCCAAATAATGCGACTTTATCCAGAGGATGTCCAGGGTAATGGTTTGTCCTGGATGCCCTGATCTGACCTAGGACATCCCAGGATGACTCAGGACATCCAGAGGACAAAAGCAAATTTCCTGATGCACATGATCATTGCTACGAAACTCCGAGATTGTATCACAGTCCAAAACAAATGCCATGACAAGACCAAAACCTCATGATCAGTGGGGGCAGAGTTTCAGGTTTGGATGGCAACTGAGCATCTACCATGAGAAATATTCCTTTCCCCCCGTAGATACGACTCAGATTACAGCCATGACGAACGTGCTCCCCCCCAGCAGCAATCAGGAAGTTGGCAGGATTGTGGGTGAGCCGATCAGTTCTGGTGTCAATTTATGAGTAATGGTCACCAACTTCCAGGAACAGCTGACAAAAACTCAGACAGCAAGGCCGCAGACTTAGACAAACGGGCATTCTTTTGCAACGTTATCCAACTAGTTTGGCTCACTACCACAATTAAATCCGATGGCCATGGGCCAAAACTACCAGCAGGAATTAACACACCAAATGTATATACAAGCGGCCACCGTTATACTTACCTGGATGCGGTGGCAAGGCTGCTTGTTAGAAAAGATGAAGTTGTTGCTGCAGTTCAGTGTGCTCTCACTGAACGTGGAACTGAGGTTGCAGTCCCAGCCCAAGCTGATAAAATTGAGAGACCAGCATCGCTCGTAAGTTCACCTTCCGCTGCAATCTACTCCTTTGAACAATTTGTGTAGTCGGAAGCGACCCAATGAAGTACATCAGAATCAGATGCCATAACGAAAAACAGTGATATCTGGGACACTGATACATTGGCAAGCTCGAGCAATGATCATGATTTACCTGGAACATACATCACCATTCCCGATTCTTCATTTCTGCATAACATTGGGGACTCCACACCTTAAATCATTTATCGATCTTCCGAAAGGACGGTTAAGTCTCTGTGGGCCAATATCAAAGGAGATCCATGGCATTACCTGTCGCTGCAGTGCGTTTCTGACTTCTGACCTTACTGTTTTCTTGTTGATGCCAGCTTAGGCCCCCACATGATAGTAAGATTGCACCCCACAATAATCTTTCAGACCACTTGGCAACTGTCGAATCATACCTCAATGATTTTAGGGCTCTCTGCCCCAACTCGGAGGCCAATAATGAAACTCGCCGCAAAAATCGAGACCTTTTCACAAAATATATCTTCACAAGCTGCTGGGTGAAGAGGTATACTTGTGCCAAACATTGGATCTCTATGGGGATGATCACTGCCGTGTTCACCCTTTCTGAAGATGTCTTTAAAGACACAGAAGACCTGCAGGTGAATGTAGATGAAGACCTTGTGCACTTTCTCAACCATGGTAAAGACACCTACATCAAGCCAATAATGGAGTACCACCCCAAGTACATGATGTGCAAATCTGACTCTACATCCAATGCTAAGGTCGAACGTTATTCTCTCAATACATTCTTGACTGCCTCCACTAAAGCCATCAAAAGTTCAAGTCCAATGTACTGGTATACCCCTGATGTAGCTGCCGTATTTCACCACCTTCTCATATGTTCTCTCCTGTCATATGTGTTCCACCTTCGAGTTGTGAAAGTGGCAGTAAAGTCATTCCCTCAGATGGATGCTGGGGTGGACACGGAAGACAAGCCATTGCCTGTTGCCTCCGCATTTAGACAGCTCCTCATTTCTGCCCAACTCCTCTATCTGGTATCCCATTCTTATGCATTCAAGAAACATTTGGACATCTTTGAGCTTCTTGTGCCGACGGACCCCTATGCGGAGACCTATTGTAATCAGTTCTTGAAGCTCGCAAACTGGAAGGCTGCTGGGTTAGGCAGCCTCACTAAGTCGGACAGGTAAGACAGGACCAAGTTATCTTCGTTGCAGAGAAGTAGGGATCAGTAAAGTACAGGGAGAGATAATATATAATTATATCTTCGTTGCAGAGAAGTAGGGATAAGGCAACGAAGGAGAAAAAAGATGTAATATATATGAGCCATGCTCCATGTGAGGTAATGTCCGCATCAGGTCTAGTGTACATAAATGGAAGGTCGCATCAGATGTGGGCAATTAAGGAAAGGCACGCATCAATCAAGTTCTCATTCAGGAGTTGTGACACTAATGTTCATTGAGGTGCCACGGCGTTTGCTACAATGCCGGTGGCTGTGCTCAGCGCCGAGGGTGTGGCTATGCTCAACACCGAGGGTGTGTTGGTGCCGAGGATGTGTGTGTTCACGGCATGGGGTGTTGCAGTAGCCTGTTAATAGTTGAAACGGGCTTTCGGTTAGTGTTCATTGCAGCAGTGTTTGCTACAGCTCTGGTGGCTGTGCTCGGCGGTGGTGGTTGCCTCAGCGCCGAGGGTGTGTGGCTGTGCTGGCGGTGTGGGGTGTTGCAGTAGCCTTGAAACAGTGAGTGTTTGTTGCAGTAGTGAATGTATCATTATAGTGTTGGTGTTCGTGAAAACGCCGGTGGCTGTGCTCGGCATTTGTCGGTGTCTCGGCGCCGAAGGTGTGTGGCTGTGTCGGCGCCAAGGGTGTGTGCTGGTCATGGCACCGGGGAATGTGTGATGGTGCTGGGAGTGTCTTGGTGTTCGTGATGTTGTCGTAAGTTTGTAGGGGCAGGCTTACACAAACTGGCATAAAACTCATAAAACAGATAAAGAGCTGCTTGATCTCATAAAAGAGTCAAAGGGAGGTTCAGAATCCGCTTCTGAGGATTCTTGCGAAGCTGTTGAGGAGTTAGGTTCTGGAGCTACTGAGGAATTAGAGCATTCCTCAGACACAGACAAGGAAGTTTCAGTTGTTTACAGAAAGTGGATCATGGGTTTAGTTGAACACTTGGCATCAATTCGCATCCTGGAACAAGTCTCTTGCAAGCTTAAATCCAACGCAAATATCAGTTTTGCCCTCATTGGTTTGGACTGCCCGTTGTTGAAATCCAAGGGTTGGGATGCGATGGAAACCATCATTCGAAAGCTATGCCAGGACAAGTCCCTTGTTTCCAAAGTATCCAAGACGCCCTTACCCCCTGACTTTCCAGATAAAGTTATTGGCATCCTCAGAAGCGAGATCAACAAATACCAGCAATCTGGTTCTTCCATACATAAAACCTCTACATGTTTTGAGGTGAGCGTCTATGCCTTCTTTCAAAACCTGCTTGCGGATAACCCCAATATCAAAAAACTCAACTTCCAAGGGTGCAATCACTGCGAGGCTATCCTTATGGCGGTTATTTACTGCATTATCCACAAAAATGACCTGGACTTCTGTTTGAAGGCATGTTCACCTTGAATCCATTACGATCTTCATCTGACTGACTTGTGGCACAGCTGAATGCCTGCACAAACCACACTATTGTCGTCTCGAAGTCATGTTGTCCTGTTTGCTGGGAACTCATTTCGATCTTCAATTGCTGAGCACAGGATCCAAAGAACGACAAGGTGGTTTCATTTACTGCCCATGGGTGTCACGCCAACCTTTATCCCATTGATTTACTGGACATCCTTGATGATGATATTAAGGATGAATTGGTGACATCGTTCAGCATTATTCTTCTTAATGACCTGGTCCATCACGAAAATCACTTTGTGCCCTAGGAAGCCCTGAGACGCTCTAGGGTGTCCTGGGCCACCACAGGCCACCACAGGGCACACAGGGCACCAGGGCACACAGGCACAAGTCAAGCGATTTTTCCCAAGAATAACTTTCACAGGTTACCACAGGGTGCCTTGGGGCATCTCTTACAGCTGCCTGTAGATGTTATAGAGTGCTCCAGAATGTCCTAGGGAGAACTTATGAGCTCTGAGTTTGCTTCAGCCGAAAGAAAAACTGATAAAAAACAAATATATTCATGTATCTATTCGCTGAGTATAAATCTAGTTTAAAAAGTGGTGTTGTCCAAGTCTCCCCTCTTTGCCTGTTATATTGTCTCCCCCTCATGCATCTCCATCTTCATCCCTGTCGTTGTCTTGTGGTGGTTGTCCTTGTTGTTGGTCTTTGTCCCCTGTCCTGTTGTCATCATTGCCATTGTCGTCTGTCCCCTCGTTATCAGGGTCAGTGTCATCCTGTCCTGTTGATTTTGTCATTGTGGTTCCCCTTCTGTTTCGTTATTGCGCCCTCCCTGTCTTCGTCATGCCAATTGCTCGTTTCCATGGTCTTGGGTGGTTGGCAAAAGAAACAGGCTCGCATAGAAAGCGAGGGGCAAAGGTGGGAAACATAAAGTCGAACGCTGTCCCTGTCATCTGTGTTGTTAGCACTCCGTCGTAGAACTCACCATCAGGAGCTGTTAGCACCCCCCATCTACCCTACGAGCAGTAGCTCACAGCAGAAGAGGTGGGTGCTAGATGTTGCAAGCAAAAGAAATGGCACCCTCCTCCTTGCACAGAGGGCAAGGGGTGGGGTGGACGCTCGTCCTTGTTTTTGTGCTGGTCGTTGTCCTCCCGTGGTCATCGCCGCAGTCATTGTTTGCACCTGTGGATCCACCCTGTGAGCAGTGGCTCGCAGCAGTGGGGGCGGGTGCTGTCATCCCTCATGTTTCCCCCCTCACACCCCTTCTCCACCTCTCGGTCTCCTCCCTCTCAATTCCCCCCCCCATTCTCAGTTTCCTCCTCCCTTGCTCATCTTGTTCCCCTCCCTTTCATCTTGTTCTCCTCCCTTTTGTCTTGTTCCCCTCCTTCCTTCACTAGCTGCTCTCCCCTGCTCCCCCTTTCTCGTTCATTTCCCTCATCCTTGCTGTGGTCATTTTCTTGTGGTATTGTGGCCATTAGCTCCCGTGTTCCACCCTGCGAGCAGTTGTTCACAGCGGTGGAGGCGGGTGCTGTCGTTGTCGTCACTGGCATTCTGCACCATTTGCATGGTTGTCCCTCGTTGGTGGTGTTGCAGGATGCAGAGGTGGTGGTGGTGTTGGCCTGGGTTTTGTTCTTGTAGTGGTGGCTTGGGCAGGCAGGCATAAGTGGTGACATGGCGGTTTTATGGGCTGTTGGGGGTGCTTATCTTGGTACTCCGCTGTACAGGCCTCCCATCACCTCCCTGGGGTCTTCCTAGCACCAAACGCACCCCTCGCATCCCATTTGGATGGGGAGGGGGGGTTTGGCGGGTCCAGCGTGCCATCGTTGTAAATAGAAACAGAAACCTAAGCAACAGACAAAAATGTTTGTTAGTAGCTGAAAAAGTACAAGAACAATATAGAAAAACTTACTTTTTTGTTTTGAAGGGGTCCTGAGTCCTCAGACAGATGTTTTTGAGAGGTCCTATCTGAAAAGTGAGTCAAACTCATGGTGTGTGACAAAAAGCATGCTTCCAGAGACCCGACAGTATGGTTATGGTGACCGTAATATGGGTGCCATATAGCCGTATAGTACGGTGACGGTGAACAGCCCTACAACAAGTTCACAACCTACAACAAAGATATGGAAATAGTCAATTAGTTAATGAACAAGGAAAGAAAGATAAAAATGACGTACATGGGGCCCAAATGATGATAAAGTCATTTGGGCCCATTTGTGTTTGCGGATCCCATTTGCACTGGCAGTTGTGGATGTTGTTTGCAGTTGCAGATGTCAGGAGCCTCAGGGCATGGTGTCAGTGCATGAGAGGCATGTTTCCATGTCTTGAAGAAGTGGTGGTGGTAATGGATGGAGGGGCAAGGGAGACATCAAGGTGAGTGACAAGTCATATAAACTGTGTGAACGCTGGAGTAGGGTGTGTGGGCACACCCACTCCAGGTCATGTGACCACGTAGTCAGTAGACAGTCACACATGTACATAGTCAGGATCACTACTACGACACGGTCCCAGCCATAGCTATAGGCTGGAGACTTCCTACGTCTCCAACGCATCTCAACCACTAAGATACTGTCCCATGCTTACTGAAGTACTGAAATTTGTTTAAGTCCAAATCTGATGAACACGACCCAACCGTTCAGATCTGTTCTGACACACACTGATATGTGGTGTGGGCCATATGTAAGTCATTTTTAACTTTTCTATTAACTAACGGCTTCTGTACCCTTTTTTTAGGTTATAATTCAGCTTTGGAGAGGCTTTACCATGGCTATGGATCTCTGTGTGAATTCTCCATTGTATTCCATCTTTTTTGGCTTGTTTCTACTACAATACCATTTCATTTGAAGGGTCTGAGGAGACAAGAGGATTGTGTCTGGTTATTCTTCCGCTATGGCAACATTTTGCTTCGATGGGGTATTGTACAACCATGAGATATCATGGTGAGGTCTTGCTTGTTAGTCATAATCTTATACTTGATTTTGATCTATTTATGAGTCGTCTCAAGGGTACAATGAAACGAGAGGATAATATCCTGTAGTTCTTCTATTATGGCAAGATTTCGCTTAGAGGGGGTATTACACAATCATGAGATATCACAGTGAGTTCTTGCTTATTAGGCATGATCTTATAGTTGATTTTGATCTATTTATGAGTCGTTTAAAGGTCAAAATAAGATGAGAGGATTGCGCACTGTAGTTCTTCCATTATGGCAAGATTTTGCTTGGATGGGGTATTGTACAACTATGAGATATCATAGTGAGTTCTCGCTTGTTAGGCATGATCTTATACTTGATTTTGATTTATTTACAAGTCATTTCAAGGGTACAATGAGACGAGAGGATTGCACACTGTAGTTCTCCTGTTCGGGCAAGATTTCGCTTGGAAGGTATATTGCACAATCATCAGATATCACAGTGAGTTCTTGCTTGTTTGCCTGTTCTTATACTTGATCTTAACCTATTTATGAGTTGTTTGAAGGGTACTATGAGATGAGAGGATCAGGTGTTGTAGTTCCCCTGTTATGGCAGGATCCCACCCAGAGGGGGCATTGCACAATCATGAGATATGACAAGTGAGTTCTTGCTTGTTCTGTTACAATAAGAACTCAGTTGTGAAACTAGAAGATATGAAGCTACAAATACATGGTAAGTAAAGTAGAGTAGACATATGTAAGTACAGGTAATGAGTGCTACTAACATGAATCATTAAAAATAATAAGTCAATACTGTATGGTGCAGTCCTCAGTGTAAGTCAGGTTACTATGGGGTGTCTCAGAGCATCCCAGGGCAGCTCAGGGCATCTGAGTCAGGCACAGTGTGCCAAAAAAGGTCTGGGAACATGAGGTTACCCTGGGAAGACCTCAGGGTCAAAGTGATTTTTGTGATGTCTATCTGTCGAACAAATGATCTGCAACCACCAAGCACAACCCCAGCAATTCTAGTGTCTCCCAACCTGAAAGTCTCGCACTCAGCCTCGACTCCATTCTCCGTGGCTCGACTGATGCTGACACTGCACAAGACAACTATACTTTCGGCACTGAGAGACACAAGAAGTTATCTAGGCGTGGTTCTGTGGAGTCCAAGATAGAGATGTGGAGACAGTCCTCTCACTCTGACCGTGACTGTGACCCGGATTTGATGATGCCGCCTCTTTGAAATTTGTGTTTCTTCTAAACTTTCTAGGATTTTCCAACAGTTGGATTGGGAGCCATGCCTGGCCACCAATCTAATTATACCAGTTTTACATTGATCTACTGTTACAGTACCAGGAATGAATCGTATGTCTCAGAGTTCCATCACCTCAGCTTCGAATGCTTCACGTTGTATGATGCTAACTTGAATTGCCACTCAATGATAGTTGTTCTCCAAGTCACACAAGTCATGGTGACCATGTGAAAATCAGAACTGTATTGACTCGGCAGCAGCCCACGAGTTCAGACATGGACGCCGTGACTCATGTTCCAAACATTGGGATCTTCCTTTGTAAAAACCAATGGCTCACGGGGTACAGGCCGCTCATTGATCAACTGAGAAATGCAGACGAGCCAAATTACCATTCATGTTGCCAAGTGAAAATGTGTTGCAACTTCTCATAACATGAACAGAGGCTTCCGAGTCAAGTTGCACCCTGACGTTGATGCCATCTCAAGTCAAGGATTCGCTGTTCCTGTTATGGTGGAGAAAGGTTTGGCATCAAATTGACGTGACAGAATCGTGATGCATGGTCAACATTCAGTATTTAAATTGGAGAACCAAGCGAAAGGCCCGGGGTTGGTGCAATGACGAACATCACGAACAGAGGAGGGGTATGGCTGGATAGCTAGGATAAGACTGACGACTGAGACTGTTGACAAGGACTGTCGACCCGGCCAAAGGACTGTAAACGGTCGAGCCTTCATTATAATTCTTTAATTGGGTTGTACGACCTTGTAATGCCTTATTTAGTGGTCGCAGCGGAGTGCCAATCAACAACCGCATTGTATCTCAGGCTTTACAAGATGTAGTTAGTACTAGTAAGTCTTTTCTACCATGTTGCAATCCATACTAACAACCATTTACTAGAGCTTTACCAGTAATATCTTGACAAGACTACCACTTCACTCAAGCCTGGGCCCTCGTCAGGGTCTCAGACCATCTTTTCCCAAGGCTGAGATGTTCCACATCGCCCCAACGATCAGGCATCAGTCATTTCTACCCACTGTGTAAACCCTCGTCAAACCTTTGAGGCAACATTCACCTTTTCCGGGGCGAGATGTTGTACATCACCCCAACAACTGGATTTTGTATTGGTTGTTTCTATCTTCTGTGTAAGCCCTTGTCAAAACTTCGAGGCGACGTTGCTTAGGTCTCTGGTTCATGCTTTCTTGGGGTCGGCCATCAAAACTTCGAGGCGCGCACTTTGACTGTCATTTTACACCTTGTACATAGCTCCAACGACTCTTACATATCGCTCTTCTAATGTTGTCCCATAACTTTGGTGTCTTCTGATGGGTTAGTGGGAGCGGTGCTCAACAACAGCTCTTACATAGTCACCACTCCAAACTGTGAGGTCATTTTCGACCCTCCCCTCAGCAGCGGTCCTAGTTTGTTTTTTCGAGGATCAATCTCAGAGTTGGGGACGACGACCCTCTTCAATGGCCACAATTGTTCCTTCCCAACCATCCTCACTTGCCAAGTATACCTGCTCGTCCGCCCATCAACGATCTGTTGATTGTCCCGGGGTCTTTTACACCAAGCAGCATTATATGTGTCCCCACCTCCTCTGCCAATTACTGTTGGAAATCCGCGCCCCAAAGTGTTCTATGATGTTTCCTCGGTTAAATAGATTGTAAGTGACAGGATAGTCGTATTGTGTGTCCCCCTTCAACTTGGCTAATCAAACGGCGTTAGATTGTTTATACATTGTTTGCATAGCTTGAAGAAATACTATCGTGTTCTCTCCCATCGTGCAAAGCAGCACCCATTAGTGAATAATAGTCATTTCCCGTTCTCCTGGTTGCCTGAGATAAAGATTGGGCCTTGTCCTCTGTCAACTCTGGCAAGATCAGATAGAGCCGTTGATATTGAAACAACCGTCCCCCAAGAATGCACGTCAGTGCACAACCCCCTGCTATTCTTATTATTTTTTTAGACTGACACTCTCAACTAGCACAGATGTTTCATCAATACATCAATGCCTCCTCTTCCAGCCTTTTCCTATCGAAGTCATATGGCCCAAACTTGACAAGACAGTTTTGTAGTCACAGGCGCCGAGAAATTGTCTGTTATACAATTTGCCTGGAGCAGAGGTCACAAGCACTATATACCTGATGCAGTCCACGAACATTTACTGAGAACATTTTGTTTCGGCTCATTGACAACTGACTGAACTAACTGAGACTTACCAGACAAGATAAAAACCCCATGAGGACCTGCAATCTAGGCCTACAAAAGTACAGAAATAGTATCAATGCGACGGTCGCCGTAGGAAACTTGCTGTATAATGGACAAGGATCTTCTTGCCATCCCAAAAGCCCCTGTTGCAGTTATTTATTTCAGCTGGTTTCCACAACCACAGCCTCATTTCCTTCACCACGTAATTTTGCTCGTCCAGTCCCTTGAGGATGTAATACCCTTCTGCATTGGGATTGTCGATATCGCTTGGCATATGTTGTCAGCACTTACAGGTGAAAGATGAAGCAAGGGGAAGTACTCATGTTATGTGCCATCTCAGCCGTTCACCTGCAGGTCTGACATCCCACAAATCTCGAATCATCGCATAATTTTGCTTGCCAAGTCCCTTGAGGGTGTAATACCCTTCTGCGTCAGAATTGCAGATATCGCTTGACATACATCGTCAGCCCCTACAGGTGGAAGATAAAGTAAGGGGAAGTACTCATGTTATGCACCATCTCAACTGTTCACCTCCAGGTCCTACATCCTGCAAATCTTGAATTTCACGATAAGCGAGTAGGAACAACCCCTGCAACTGCCCAAGGTCGACGACACCGCCGCGCGACTTCACGAAGGCATGATATAGGGATAAGTTGGGTAAATTGGGCATCAGAGGGTGGAGGTGAGCCATGAGATAAGTTGTGATGGTGGGAGCCAAGGTCAAATTTCGACAAACAGCAGCGAACAAGATTTTAGAATTTAACTTCTCAATGTTCTTTGTTTACTGGCAGACAATTCAGCTTCAATAACGCTACAGACATGTACATTCATCACAAATCATCTCCTTTCTTGCCGTCAATCCGTCCTTGATGTTCTTCACCCTTCAGGGCCCAATATCTTGAAAGCCGAGCTATCGGAGAAACTTGCTACTCTTCGACGAGAAAGACAAGAACTGTATAGTTACATTCGGTTTCTGGACGCAATTTGGTGGGAGAAGGACCACAGGATATGCATGATATATGATGATGATAAGGCGTCGCAAACAAATTTGAGCCCAGGTAACGGTTAGTTCCAAATTCAGTAGACTCGAAACAATGAATACCTAGTATTTATTAGCTGACATCCAGTCCTACAAGGTGGTTGCGAGCCTGTCAGTAATATCTTCAAGCTACACCAGTTCGTGAAGGTCCCTGGAAAAATCAGACACCATCGCTTTGAAGGCCTCGACATGGCAGTACGTTCAGAGATAATACATTTCCATACACTTTAACACCACTGCATCAAGTTCATGCAGTGCACCTAAATCAAGCGAGGTGTCAGCACTTGAACTGTCATTAAATAATTCGACACAGTGATAAGGCAATCTCGTCTCTCTCAGGAAGGCTGGCAGTAGAAGAAAATAAAGCATAATATACTCCAACAGCTACATCTTGAGCTCATACCCTTCCAGGACATCGAGACATGAATCAGTGCATGGTCCTTTACCACAATCATTTGATGCGACTACAAGACATTGCTGTGACACAGAAAGACTGATATTGTAGCACAATGACATTTTGTATCTTCGAATACTTAGATATTGAGTTTCTGCTTTGCCAGTGTGCGGTGGCAAGTGTCAGTGCCTGGCCCTCACTTACAATTCTTGAAACCAGCTGTAAGGCTTTATAATGCTCAGAGATAATGTAGTACAATACCATTTCATTTACCCTAACGATGACATAATAAGCTCATACACTGCCAGGATGTTACCTTCAGCGTCAGTTCCTGACCCTCCCTTACAATTATTGGGACATGTTGTAAGGCCTGGTAATGCCCCAAGAAAACTGACAGTCAGAAATAATATAATGCAATACTATTTCATCAACCCAAACAGCAACATAACAAGCTCATACGCTGCCAGGATGATGTCCTTAGGGTCAGCGCTTGACCCTCCCTTACCATTCTTGGAACGCGTTGTAAGGCTTTGTAATGCCTTATTTAGTGGTCGCGGAGTGTCAATCGTTGACCGCATCTATCCGGTCATACCAGACCCCCGCCGAATACCCGATGGGTATGCTATGACACACTATGGAATACTACGTAGTACCCATAGTAAGCCTCAAACCCATAGCATGGTTCTTTGAATACAGAGCGCTATGTAGCATCCCATAGTGTTCATAGTGAAATCAGGATCTGCTGATGCCTATGCCAGCATTGGCGTTCAATACTTCGTGCTCTCATCGAACGCAGACTCTGGCAAGTTTTCTTTTTTTCCTTCAAGTGCCCGCTCGACATTCTGAGTCTCCACTGACAACAGATAATCCATTTTTCGCACCAGAGGGATGTTCGGCGCAGGTGGCAATATCTTAGAACCCAATAGGTTCCCAGTCCGCAAAGCTGGTGAGTCAAAA
>QFEU01003302.1:0-24513 GCA_003316345.1 Tricholoma terreum
ACTACCGACTGACAGCTGCCAATAGGCATTTCTTGTGGCAGCTACCAATAATTATAGTATCTGCCAGCTGCCATGGTAGCTCCCAATAGCTGCAGCCACCACTACTCTTAGTAGCATTTATCTTGTAAATGTATACTACTAAGAGTAGTCAGGTTAGGGGTTGATTTAAGTGATGCAAACAAGGTGGCACACATCAGAAAGCACATATGTCTCCTGCCACCCTTCATGTCTGATGGCAGGTTGAACACAGCAAAGATCTGGCTGCTTTCGCACTACCAGGCTGCTTTGGCAACAGCTTCTTCACTTTAGTTCTGAAATCTTTGCAAGTACCTGTCTGGATTGTGGTTATGCTTGATGGCGACTTGGAATCTGTGATGATGAAATATACTAAGCAACTGGGGAATTCATAACTGCCAATCCCTTACCCTTTAAGATCCTAAATGGCAATTCTGCAGCACCAGTCACTTCTGATGTACTTGCATTGGTAGAACTTGAAGCCTCCAAGTCCAAGCCCAAGTGAGTCAAAGTTTGAGTTGCAGGCATGATAAGCCACATGATGGTTTCAGCTCAATCTTTCCAAAAGTTGAAGTTCTTACTAGATAATCAGATAGCGTGCTGGCAAGCTGGCAGCAGAGCCCACTACTTTCATAGTACTAGGTGTAATAATGAGAGCACATACTATACATATGCCGCAAAATGTAGTGTACACATGAAAGTCATTTTCACACACAGGAATTCTATGAGATATGAGCAAAGTATCTGATTCGGAGGAGCGAGTTTCAGAATAAACGGAACATGCAGGATTTAATAAAATTTCATGAATTATAAAGAGATTTTTGGGACCAATATTGTCGTCAAAGTATTTGGACAGGGTGATGCATAAATCAACTTTTCCGAGTCCCCAGGCAATGTTCAAGTTGCCAAATGAGCTCAGTATCATAGACTCGGAAGATCTTCAAGTTGCATATTAAATTGAAGCCATAGGCCAAAATGGAAAGATGATAATGCTGCTGAATTCATATGTACAAAATCCATACTCAACCATCCTCATTCACCAATGCCTCCCAGTTGATGTCTTCATCATCTGGAGTAAAGTTTGGTAAAGGAGCTGGCATATATATGCATTACAGTGGCAATACCTGGAGCAATGTCCAGATATTACCTGAAAGCTGTTGAGGACCCTGGATTGACACCATGAGGTTGGAGTTCTTTAGCTGTGACTATGTACCCCTGCCAAGTGCCCCAGATTTATTAGTAACTTGGATGGATCCATGGGCTATTGGCCAGACATGTATGAGGAGGGCAGCACTGGCTAATAATGGATCAGGTATCCAGCACTATCCCTAGGATCCCCCAAAGGACCTGCTCTCATTCCAAATGGATGAAGTCTGAACTCGTACAGCATTGTGAATGAGGTTATTGACAAAGATAGCAGAGCTGAAGTGAAGGACAACATGACCCTACCAAGAATTCATATTATTAGAACATAGTGAACATTGGAGATAAGACTTACTGTGCTGACAATAGACTGGTGATGAAGCCAACCATCCATCGTCATGCAAGCCAGGGTGAGAACAGTGATCAGTCTGTACAGTGACTGCCAACTAGCTTTCTTGATTCTCTGTCAGACAAGTCTAGTTAACTCCTTGCACCACTTGTCTGCTTTTTCAACAGCTAAGGATAGGAAGCATCATGATGCATATTATTGTATCTAAACAAAAGATCTTACAAAGTGAATTATTGACAGTGCCGGCTGCTCAATAAATCCGAAGTAATATCGCACACCAGAGGCTGCAAAGATAGATAAGTGTAACATATCAACAAGTCGAAGTTAGGGTGTACATGGGTCAGCAAAAGTGGTTCTAGGCTGAAAGTCTGGGTCGCTTCTTGACCTACAAAGGATAACACAAGCTCAAAACAGTTGCATGGCTATATGGTGGAGTCAAAGATCGTGATGTGAAAACCATGGCACCATCAGTTCATATTGTTTGGATAGTTCATTGGCTAGCTGAATGATTTGGGCCCATATTTCAGAGGGGTAGTCCAGAAGAAATCTATCGATGAAGTGTGCAGGTAATATCTGCAGGCCGGGGTGGGATAGCCAAGTGGGAAATGTTGGCGGATCAGAAAGAACACCAATAGGAGACCACAGAGGCTGAAAAATGCAGAGGCTGAAAAATGCAGTAGCTATAAACAAAGCAAAAAGCTAGAACAGATAGAAAAAACAAACTAAGACCAAGCAAACTCCTATAGTCGGCACTTTGTGAGCGCAGAAATAGACACAAAACCTGATTGATACTGACCTCATGACAGTGCACAGACATTTCAAACCAAAACATCAGTCCAACCCCTTCCTTGTGGGTAGGAGGGCAACACCACCTCTATTGAAACCAGATGGTAGGTTTTAGCATTGATGGCTGCTGCAGACGTTGATGCACTGATTATTGCAGCTGGCCCCGGTTCAGATGATGGCAATGATGATTGAGTGAACGCACTAGCAATGCTGGACTGACCTACCATGGTGTTGCAAATGGGCGTTGGCAGCCCAAAGAGAATATCTAACAAGGCTTGTCATATCCTCTTGGAGCTTATTGAAACTTGAACATACCCATCTGAGTTGTACTGATTTCCGGTGACTCAGCCCGAGGTGGACAAACAGCCGGGTCAACCAAGAACCCCAAGGCTGACCTTGGGCTACTCGATGGTGTCACTAGCGTGATGTCACGACTCAAACCCTGCATCCCTGCAGGGCCACTAGTGCTTGCCTGGTCCGGAGCACTGTAATTGATCTCAGGAAAATCAAGTCCTGCAAGTAAAGCTGCAGTCAAGTAAGATAATAGTAGTAGTAGGAATACTTACCATGACCCTGGACCAAATGGTGGGTCAACAGATCTTGGGAAAAGCCTGAAGATGCAATATTAGTAAATTCTTATGCAGGGCGTCTGAGGAAGATAGCAATAAATCCATTGCTTACTTGTCCCCAAGTCTGCTAGGTGACCTAGGCCAAATCTGGTACCAGATCCTAAGTACTCTGCCCCAGCAGCCTCAACATGGTGTTTTTCAAGCTGAAGCTAGCAGTAAGTCATATGTAAAACTTCAAACCAATTCTGGAAAATTACCTCGTTAATATTTGTTGCCAACTCAATGAAATTGGACTGATATTGATCTTGAAGAGAGAAATTCAAGCCAATGAGAGTTGGGTCCATGGGTGGGTCAATTAGGAGGTTCTATGGTTCATGAGTATAAACTTATAATAAAGTCGATTGTTGCAGATGTTTGAAATTACCTCCAAAAATTCTGCATCACTCCCACTGACCATCCAGTGATATTCAGGTTGCAAACCATGGGCCTGGGCCTCGTATCCTTCAGCACTGTTACATCAGAGTGAGAGCCAAAATCAATGATAGAAGCACCACCTTCAGTGATCACACCAAGCTCTTCAAGAAGCGATGTGCTACTGCTACCATCATGTTTGGGATGATCAGTAGGGGGGTCGTTCTCATTTTTTCTCAGGGTTCTTGGGATAACTCCCATCATCTGTGGTTTGCACAATGAATGCTGATAGTACTCAAGGTCTGACTCAAAAGAATTTGGCAAACCTGATCTATTTTCAGTGGGCTTGGGCTCAGGGGGCATGCTGGGTGATTGGATGATTGGTAACAATGATGTTGTTGCAATGAGATTCCATTGGGTTGTAGTCTAGCTAGAGTATGATATGTCACAGGGTGCAAATGACAAGTAATCCCAGGCACTGTGGCAGCATCGAGGCAAACCCTGAGGGTCATTCCAGCAACCTTTGTTCAGCCCTCAAGAAGTTCGCCATTGGTTGGGGTGTCCTGCCAGGGTGAAGATTTAGAAGCTTCTAATACTAGTAATTCTGTTCAAGTTTGGAATGTGAAGTATTTGCTCAGAGCAAGTTACCTAATTAAACAAAGGCAAGTAGTACCCTGTTCTTTGGGATGATTGAAAGCTTAAACTGGTGGGCTGGTACTAATGGCACTTGCATGGAAGTGAAGTTAGTACACAATCTGATTGCATTTGCTGGCTTCAATTGGAAGTAAATCTGCTCTCCAAATGAATCTTAGACTCAGATCTGATCTTGAACTTCATCGTTTAAAGATATTTTTGGGTACATTATAGGCAAATCCTCCAATAAAAGGTAATAACTTGAAGTCCCAACCAGATCTTAGATATGTGCCACATCTGACTTCAAGTTGACAGTCGTGGCTGGAAACTTCCAGTACTCTGAACTTGAAGTTGGTGATTAATCAATTGTTTATCATGCACGCACAAGTTCAATTCTGATGTGCATGAATTTGGTTGGAGGCAGGTGCCCAACCTGAGTAATGACTCAGAGATTGTTGCCTCGAACAGAGGCTGAAACACCATCATCGCCATGATTCCTTTATAAATACAGTCGGACCTCTCATAACCCATACCTCTAATAACCCATAACCCCTTAAATCCCATAGCCTGAGCCATCCACCAACTTTATTTGCAGGGAACTACATATCATAACCCATAGGTCCACAATAACCCATAATCCATACCCCTCCACAGCCAAAACCCATAGGTTTTGCCTGCAACTTGACGTGTCCTGTGATAATATCAGCCAAAAAGTTAATTCACTGTTAGGCTTGTCAAGCTGATGTGTCACTACTTGAGCCAAATAGCATTAGTATAAACTTTTTAGCTCCGTCCCCTCAAAATATAAACTTTTTTTTTGTCCCCTTGAAATATATTTCTTATGGCTCCCAAGCCACTTGAAGTACTCAGAAAAAGGCTTGCCCAATTCAAAGAAACAATCAAGACCTGCAAGAAGGAGCTTGATGCCAGGCTAGCTCGGTTGGAACCATCATCAGACAAGTGCTGATTGGACAATAAAGCAAACACTGTTGATGAGCAATGTGTTCTTGACACCTTAGAGTCAGCCTCAGACTACGAGCGAGGGCTTGAACGCTTGGATGAGGGTGGAAAGGCAATTGTGAAGAAGCTGAGGGAGTGGGCTGGTGACTTGGCAAAGATTGCAGGAAACAAATGGAAACATACAATTATTTTTTTGCCTGGAAAAAGCAAATGGCTGATGCCTACTTGTGTTAAGGTTCCATGTACAAGAAAGAGCCTAAAGTACCTAAGGAAAAATCAGTTAAGCCGCCTACCACTCCGACCTTTACACGCAAAGAAAATGCTACGTTGGCTCAGCACATTGAAATCCTTGATTGGCACCACAAAAACGGGCAAAACCAATCAAGGACGGCGTGGCATTTCAATTTGCTCTATCCAAGCCTTAAGATTAAACAGCTGTTGGTATCAGCATGGATCAAAGAAGAAGCGATGGCGCGAACTTTGGGAACAGACAAACCACCAACGTGATCAAACCACCAAGCGTGCTCGACAGACTGAGCATCCTGAAGTTACTGAGATGATGGATTTATGGGTTTTGAAGGCCATGAACAATGGAATTCTGCTCACTGGCAAAGTCCTTCACCAGAAATGGAGTCGCTTTGCAGATTTGGTCGGTATTCCTGAAGACGAGAAACTGAGTTTGAGCAACGGTTGGTTGGGACATTACAAGGAAAGGAATGGATTGAAGGAGATGAAGCAGCATGGGGAAGCTGCATCAGCAGATGCAGAAAATGTGGAGAGGGAGAGGAAACACATCCAAGAGCTCATCGACAAGTATGGCTATGAACTTCGCAACATCTTCAACATGGATGAAACAGGTCTTTTTTGGGGGTGCATACTTGTTTCCTGTGCTGAACCCAGCTCCTTATCTGAATAAGACATGTAGACTCGTACCAGACAGAGGTCTGTCAGATCGAAAACAATCAGGAATTAAAGGAAAAAAGCTCAGATTGATGTATGCATTCACAACAAACGCTAATGGATCCGAGAAACTCCCAGCTTTCATCATTGGAAAAGCAGCACGACCTCGCGCATTCAATAAGAAGACTAATGCCCAGCTTTCATCATTGGGAAAGCAGCACGACCTCGCGTGTTCAATAAGAAGACCGGTGCCCAGCTGGGATTTTATTACCGAAATAACGCGAAGGCTTGGATGACCACTCAACTCTACCAAGACTGGATTCAGCAGTGGGATTGCAAGCTTGACACCCAGAATCGAAAGATACTTCTTCTTCAAGATAACTTTTCTGGCCACATCGTTCCCCCCAATCTGCAGAACATCCATGTTGAAAACCTCGAGCCAAATCTCACAGCGCATGTCCAACCGCAAGACCAGGGCATCATCCAATGCTTCAAGGCCCACTATCGTGTGACATTCATCCAATGGGCCATCAATCACTATGACGAAGGGATAATGCCAGCTGAAATCTATGATATCAATCAGCTGCAAGCCATGCGGATAGCAGATGCCGCTTGGCGTGAAGTCAATACTATGACCATTCAAAACTGCTGGTGCAAAGCAGGAATCTTACCTGAAAGAGACTCCTCTATATGTCAGCCGTCGATCCCAGTCGCTTCACTGCTTCATGATCCCTCCTTTGAAACTGATCCACTTGCTCATGCTGAGAAGCAAGTTGAGGTGGCGCTCGATGATTTGGTCACTATGGGAGCACTCCAGGCAAAGAATCGAATGGACATTGAATCTCTTCTCAACCCTGCTGGCGAATCTCACATCTTGGCAGAATCATCAGACCAGGAAATCTACCAAGCGGTTATGGATTCAATCGCAGCACATGAGAACATCGAGGCAAGCAGCAGCGACAATGTGGACAACTTGGAGGACATACACATCAAGCCTTGCCCAACCCGGCATGACGTTCTCAAGGCAGTGTCAACCATCAGCAAATACGTCGATGAAGTAAATGACCCCATCGCATGCAAAGTTGAAAGTATCTTGAGCTCGTTCAATCGGCAGCTCCGTCTCGATAAAAGCAGGAGTATGAAATCCACAGTTTTGACAGTTATAGTATGGTCACAGTTACAGTTAAACAAGATGTGTAAAAACATCGTAACCGAAGAAAAACTGGTTATGACCGGTCTAAGACTAAACCACAGTCTTAAATACATACACGAGGAGCATGGTGTGACAATTTTGGATCATATCAGTCCCTGGGTCATCCAGATCCATCCAGAAATGAGTGAGATATGACCAAACTGACTTCTATAGTCATAACTTGGTAATATAACCTTGGCCCATTATCCCTTTGCATATATTGGGTGTGGTTTTGAGAATTACAACTTGTGCAAGAGAGCGAATCTGTAGTGCGAATGTGGGCGCACATTTCCCGTCTCTAGCGCAAGGCAATCAGATCTCTGTATGACGTGTTATGCATGTTTAACTAATTGGGTTGAGTTGATTTGTCAAAACCTGTGACATGTAAATAATGTCTCGTAGGTGAGTCGGATCGCTTGGTGTTAGAGACAAGGATTGTGCGTCTCCATTTGCGCTATAGAATCGGTCACCTACTCAGGTTGGCAATCTCGAAGCATCACCCAATAAATGCACAATACAAGCTAGTGAGCTTCAAGCTGTGGCAATATTAGTATACAGAATACCAGTTTTAACTGCAGTTAAAACTAGTTAAGACTGGTTACCAACTGGTCCTAAAGTAGACTGGTTATAACTGGTCAATAGACCAGTGTGTAACTGGTATTAACTGGTTATGTGTGGTCCAGTTACAGTTATACCATGATCCAGACTTTTTGTAACTGGTTACAGTTGCAGTTATATCCAAAAAAGGCAAAAAAACCGGACTGGACCGGACCTTAAAACACTACTGAAGTCTAGGCACAGGTAGGGGATGGCAAAGGCTTTTCATGGGCATGATTAGATATAGAGGGTGATGCAGGACCCTTAGAAAGGTTTTGTTCCACTGTGTCGTGATTAGAAAGTAGGGTGTAGTAGATGTGTGAGCACAGACCTTGACTATTGAATATACGCATTGCCCATCCATGCTTATAATGTTCACCCTGCTTACCCCATTCATCCTCAGGCATAACAGCTGCAACGATACAGACAGAGGGTTCCGGGCAGAAAAAGCCCTGATTATGTGTAAGTAGAAATTGTGGCAAACGACTTTTAAGCATACATCTAATGCATAAACATGCCCTACAAGCTGATTTTCAGCGAAATATCCCAGCAATGATTATGGCTGATACTTACGTGCTGGGGTACAAAAGGTTTTGCAGGTGAACGATTGTGTGTCTACTAAATGTAGTTTGTCTGATGTAACATCAAATGAACGCATGAATTTTGACTCAAATGCATACATACCTGTATTACCAATGATTGCAAAAGGACCTCCTTGAGTAAAACCCACAGGAAGGGTCATGGAATGTGTCTTGGCATCAACACATTCACCCTTTACCTGGTCAAAACTTTCCAGGTCATAGAAGTGTGCCCCGGTGTCGGCCTCATGAGCAAAAATCATGCCCAGATCATCTGATACAATGGCGGTAATCCTGAAGCCTGTTTTAATTTATTGATCCTTTGGGAAACAGTCTAAGTGGTGCTTACGGACAGTCCTGTAAAACTACCTCCCTTATGCAAACACCGTGTAAAATGTCAAATTCAACACTATTGAAACATTCAAAAGGTCATGAGTTATCGCAACCAATCTAACCGGCATTATTCACATACACTTTAAATTCTTGCATAAGAAAAACAAGGAGTTGTGTTGTTGATAAGAGGTGGAGGTGAGTAATCCGAGAACTGTCCAGCAGCAGAAGATTGTGGTTGAAAGATGCAGCAGAAAATGTTTTAACTGAAGCTGTGGAGATGGTTAACACGATAGTGGCGGGAACAAGCGCACCACTTTGTACTTCTCGTACAGCAACCTCAAGTCCAACAGTTGACGCTATGACCGATTCCCAGCATGTTATGGTTCCATGTTTGAAGGATTTCTGACTTGAATGTGCTGTGGCAGATAAGCTTTCAACAACTTCTTGGAGTCCAAATTGACTTTTGGCCAGGTCTTGATGCGTTGGAAATACGAGATGTTCTCCGCAGCTCGATAGCACCAGAAGCTGAACACAACTTTGGACTCGTCTCCATGTCATATCCAAGACACTGCTGTCCCTAATTTTCAAAGGCGTAGTTTTGATATCACAACTGTCGGGTTCGTATGTGTCCCAAAGGACCAGATGATTGAAAGTACCTGCCAATGGTCGGCCGCACCCAATTGTAAATACCCAAAAGTTGTGCATGGAAATAAAACAAGTTCCTCCAATTACCATGGTATGGCCATCCCCACAAAACAGGACCCTCTTAACTTTTCCAGCCCGCCTTCCAAGCAGCGATCCAGATAATTTGAAGTTGATTGAACTTGGTCCCACTGAGACTCGTGCCATCCAAAGGAAATAATACTGGTCCAGCCAAGTCTAAGCAAATGTTGTTAGCCTCCTGTCAGCAGGGCAGCATTTCACGCAGTCACGGTCACATTTGAACCGAACATGAATTTGAACATGTGAACTGTCACTTGGACTTGAACTTGGACACATTTGAGAAAGATATGGTTCCAGCGCGCACTGGCAATGCTTTCCATCACCCCAGTTTCCTCTCTGATTTGGATAAGGTCCCTGATTGCTGGCGTGCTCCCAGTTTGCTTTCGGACTCGTCTCTACCTCCTGCCTGACCCCTATGTCACCCCAGTTTCCTCTCTGATTTGGATAAGGTCCCTGATCGCTGGCGTGCTTCCAGTTTTCTTTCGGACTCATCTCTACCTCCTGCCCGACCCCTACCAAATCAGTCGGATGTAAACCAATGGCGGAAGAGCCCTCGATGTGGACCCAAACAGAGCTTGTTGAATACTTCATGAGCCACAGCATGAGTACCAAAACTGGGCAACACTGGTATGTGCATTATGCTCCCTATATTTCTCTTGCTTTATATCCCTTTCTTTTACTTATTTATTGTGGATATTGGCCACTGCCTAACCACTCTTTGATATGGATATTGGCCACTGCCTTGATCATATCTCACTTATTTACTATTTGTTTCTTTTCAATGACATTCCTTTGAAGCAACTAATCATTCTCTCATTCAGGTGCCTTGCCCAGATTATCATGTGACGACAACAATGTACATATCTCTGTTCTTCCGATCGGTGTGTGGCTGATAATCAATTCATCTAGATGTGTTTCTTTTGTTGGCAAGGAGGCTATGTTCAGTCGTGTGCTCTTTGTAACAATTTTGCCTCTTGCATTACCAACGGTGACCTGCCGGGCTGCCTTCCTGAAAACTATCTTGATGGAGACCGATTTATATGTCCACAATGTTATAAGTCTACAGGACTTACTCCTCGGGTAGACATGTCGATATATATCTTGGTGATCCTTACTGATGTTATCTAGTACACCATTCCCTCCCAGTCTGCTGCTTCTTCACACTCGGGTGTGAACACATCACCATTACTTATATACCTAATGTACTTCGATGAAGGTGCACATTCACTTGCACCAGCTACCGCCATCAAGGGTCAAGTACGGGGCTATTTCCATGGAAAGGTAACTGGATAAAATCTCTTTGCTAATCAGTATATTGACCTTATCATAGGAGGAACAGCTTTTTATCCTCTCGCATGCATTTAAAGATCTGTCTGACCGCGACGAGAAAATCGTCCTTACCAAGAATATCATGGCCATGACCAAGTTTATGCATTCTACTCCAAAATGCCATTTTGTATTCTTACTACAGACGCACTCTGATCCCACTAGTGGCCTACTTCATTATTCTGACCAGAAATGCACCTCAATCAGTGCGGTTAGTTTCAAATCCTGCCACTTTCTTGACTCATTATTGACATGATTTAGATCCTTGAATACACCTTCAAAGAATTATGATTTCATCAACTCTCAAACAGTGTCTTACTCCTCAGCAGTTGTGGATATTTCCTGAAGAAACATCTTATCTCACTTAGAGATTCTGTGTAAGTTATTAGTGCGATCCAACTCATGACTCAGTCAATATTTCTACTACAGGGCCGCATCTGGCTTCAAATCATGCTTCAGTTTCACAGGGCATGCACTGGACCTGCTTCTTGCTACAGTAGCTTTATATTATAACATTTTTGACTACCACCTTATAGGAGATGAGCCACCACGGAAGGTACTCAAGTGGTCGGCTTCCACCTCACTTCTCTGCAACACATCTGTGGTCCTTCTTGATGCTGATGATGCATTCTTGCTTTGTGGGGCTGCAATTCGATATCGGCCAAATGGTAGTTCTGTTGCCTGTTCTGCTTGTCGCCAAGTACTTGGGTATAGGAAGATGTTAGCTGGTGGGACAGCTGTTCTCTACAAATGCCATCATATTGAACATCCAAACGACATGTTGTGCTATAAGGCACTTTGCCTCCTTCAGCCCAATCATGCTACAACAATAGGAGAAGAAGCAAATGCCCGATGTCGTTATCTTGTAACTAGGTCAGCAGGTTTACTTTATGAGCATGACATCCACCCTCATAGCCTCCTAGATTTTCAGTCAAGGCTGTACCATCCTCTCTTTATAACAGCCATGTGTATCTATAGTCCCGCAGCTATGAATATAATCTCACTTTGGCAGATCAGTTTATTTTTGGATAGGAGCCTTTCCTGAAAAAAGTGGCTGAAACAGGGCTTATACTCATTTGGTGTATTTTACTAGGTCAGAAATGTTGATTTTCAAGTATCTCACTGTTCTTGAGTTATTTGATCTTCCAAGATACACTGGGCCGCATGATTGTACCATATTCTGACCAGAGTAGCTTTTCCTTCAGGTGGCGCTTGACAGAATTCTGACAAGTGCAGAGCATCATCTTCACTGACATCAAAGACTTAGACGTACTTGAGATGATAAGTTCAATATTGGTGACATCAAGGTACCAAAGTCCAAAGATAACTTGAATGACATAGTTAAGCCTAAGCATCTAATCAGCAACAAATCAGCAGGCGCCTTTCAAGTCCTGTCTGTTCACATTGGGATAAGTCACCTGGCATCAACAGATTCCTCATTGGGGTTACACAATAATCCATCATATTCATCTACTCACCTTGAATCAGTTGAAGCCTGACCAGTTAAATTCATGACCATGAAAGACAGTCATGGATCCTTCTTTCTCCCCACAGAACACTGCTGACAGCTCTTATGGATCTGAGAGTTGCTAGCGGTCAGATTTCGTCTTTCAGGTAGATCTGCGACCTGCCAACAATAGGTACTTAGGCATGTCCTTCAGCACAGAGGACTCACATATGCCAGAGTCACGAAACGAACTGTCAGCAATACTTGCAACAACATGGGCCCTGTTGTTCATCCCTGTTGGGTTATAAGCTTGCATATTGACCCTTAGTTGAGTCTGGCATGGTATAGTAATCAACTTACTGGATAATTTGGATGATTCAATGTGGGGGGGTTTACATTAGCCATGAGGTACTTACTTAATCATGAGTGTAAAATATGAACAAAGAAACTTTTAAATCTCCATGCAGGGTTATGTATATTTAGATAGGACATTTAGTGAGCCGCATCACGATATGTCTGAGGTGACCATAGTCTGTGTATCTTGTGCAGCAAACAACAGGCGTTCAGATCCATACGTTATAGTTGTCGTAGAATGTAAATTTCTTGAATTGTAGTCCAGAGAAGTGCATCGCAAAGGCAGCATATATATGTTATATATATTATGGTGGGTGCTTGAATACTGCTTACTGCTGAGCGCCACGACCTGCAATGCATTGAAGTTGAAAGAGGGAGAGGTGGCTGCCAGTGTTTCCACAGACTTTCTTAAGTACAGGTTCGTTGATGGCCGTTATCACAGGTTATCACCCGCTATCCACCCAGGAGACATGCACAAGATGTTTGTAATTTATAAATCATTGGTACTAAGTAGAATACGCATTCAGGTTGTGGTTGCACAATGGTGAGTTATGTACCCCTTCTAAGACCCTGGCCTGCTCTTGAATATGGTGGAGTTGTTGGTGGAGAAGGGTAATATACATGTTGTTACTGAGAGTGAAGCTTTCTTGATGACCACACGTTCTACAATGTACAACAGCATGCGAGGAACTAAACAAGTTAGTGACATGAAGTAAGAAAAGAGTAAGTCAACTCACAAGCTGTGTGCGCACAACCCTTGTGCTTCCTGTGAATGCTGACCAGAACCACTCCCCGCTTCACCAGTGCTGTCCGGAGTAAGAGCTGTGTGAGCTCGGTCAACAAAGCCAAGATAGGAGTCATGGCTGATGTTCAGGCTGTCGGGATCAGTGGCAGGCAGTTGGAATATACCTGCAAAGTCCACCTGCTGTTTGCCTACTGGATGATTGCTGACAGCTGGTTGCTTAGGGAACTGAACCCCAGCTGCAAAGTTTGCTTGTACATGATGCAGTGCGGGCACATCCATGGCCGGTTGCATCACTTGGTCATCGGCCTGTGAAGTGTTTTAGTGAGTATACCATATTTTAAAATACAAGTACATACTAGATGCATCCTGAGGGGCTGTACTGTAAAGGAGTCCAGGTCAGTAGTGATCAAGAACCTTAATAGATGTGACATGTGCAAAATGATGGTGCTCCCCGTGCAGCCCGAAAATGTGAACCCATCATCGAAGGGCAGATACAATACCAGTACTATACTTAACTGACCTTTTAAATATTCTAGCAGTCTTGTACGTATTATGTGCAGTGAGTCATACCATGCCTTAAACAATGATCAATGAGTTGATCTCAAGCCTAGATCAACTCGGTGGTCTCGGTATCGTAATATGACAGCAATGGAGATTAATTTACATATAATACATATCTCAATATCTTGGGCACCTCGGACTCGGTAACACTAGCGACAACAGACAGAGTCTGAATCTGAGCAACTTACTATATAATGCCTGAACCCTGAGAAATCCTTACATTGTTAGTTACCCTTCACTCAGTCTGCGCTCAATGGTTTCGGAAAGCACTGCTAGTTCCCCTATCTCTGCAACTCGTAGCTCACACAGTGTATGTACTGTTTCATAATTTGCACCTGTATTAACTTTGGTCATTCTGGCCTTCCCCTTTGGACTTCCAACTTGAAGAGCAGGATCCTTCTCTTTCAACCTCTAGCACCATGACTTTGGAGAGTTACCTGGTGATTAACAAATTTCTTCCTTCATACTGTGCCTAACACATTTTAGTCTTCCACTCCTTCGCTTTCAGAATTCCATCGGCGGACAGGTGTCCTTTTGACTATTGCAGCAGAGACAAAGCAGGTCTTTGAGGCTGAAGTCGAGTATTAGTCTGACAAACTCGAAGAAGCAAAACGGAATCTCAAGATGGCAGAACACGATCTAAAATCTTTCATTTCTGCCGTAGAGGCCAAGGGTGTGGATCCTGCGCCATATGTCCAATGATGTGATGTTCATTTGTTGAAAGCCCTCGTGATTTGTCCCCCCCGCAGCGTGTCTGTCTTTCATGAGTTTCTTTGCACTTGGCTCCCATCAAACTCACATTTACCTTCTGTAGCCATTAGTCACTCTGTTGCAGTCTCATTTGCTTCTGTAGTAATTCTTAGCATGAAGTTTTTCAGTATGTATCTTAGCCCTACCTTCCAAACAATAACAATGCTGCCTTGTACAACATCCCACATGCTCACCCCACCACACATAAAATAGCTGAATACTGTCATACCTCATTGGCAAGATATGTACTCCTGAAGTGTCAGTATGAGTGTCCTTGAGTCCTTGCCTGAAACTTATAATTTCAATCTAACAAGGCATTCAAAGGCGCTATATAAGCCATGGATGTTGGCATTTCAAGAGTTTCATTTTCCTACCAAAGGCAAAAATCAATGACTGATTTTGCAGCTCAAGAGAAAACCAGACCATACAATGTGGCACATCTGAACAGTTGTAGATCTCATATGTTATATTACACATGTCTTTCAAGAAGTGCAAGTGCTGCTGGAACTGCTATTGTTCAAGGGTTTGAAGCCAGTAAAATCACAAGAGGTTGTTCTGGATATCTCAGACAGGAATTTAGAGAACATGAAATTCTTGATGACATTACCAGAATTAAATATGAAGGCTTACTACCAATCATGTACAAGGTGGTCTTCGGAATTCTTTGATCAGAGCATATCAGAAATGGAAAGGTACTTCATATGTTCCAGAGAAAGCTGACAAGCAGTGAAGTTAGACAACAAAATAGAAGAACCTACGGTTAGTTTGGGGTTGTTTTCTGTCACTGCAGGGTCATCAGGGGTTGCGGAGGTGAGTGAAGGGGTGGTGGTCCATGGCATGTATGAGGATACACACCCTTTGATCATTTGAGGTCATATGACCACCAAGCTTAGATTATGCTTAGACTGGAAGAGATTGTGGGCTGATCTGGAAGAGCTCAATGAGGCGATTGCAGAGGCAGGAAATATCTATCACAATAAGTAATACTCAGGAGAGCACTGGTTGAAGGGACTCAGTTTGTTAAACATGCGGGCATAGTACCTAGGTGTATAGGACATTAGACAATGTGTTCTTCCCTGATTGTCATGTGCTCCGCAAGCCTGCCTGTGACAATGGTTTCATCCTGTGCGAAACATTTAATCATTGAGTATCAAACATGCAATTATAAGGATGACACATACATTGATGCTGTCCAGGTGAAGACCCTTCAAAGCAGAGTGCTGCCACTGGTGAGCTTTCTGAAGAACTATGGTATATCAAAGGTGTGTGGTAAGAACTGAAGGATCACATATGACGATAATAGGGCAATGAACCTTCCCAGTCCTGCGGTTGTGACCAACCTCCACCCACCTCCATGCCTTCATCTTCCATGGCACGGGTGTGGGAGCATTCTGACATCCACAGATTGCGGTATCTCAATTTCTCGCTCTCCAAATATTGAATCTCCTTGTAAAGCAGGTCATTTGCTTTGCATATGGTGTTGAGGGCAACTTCCAGGCTGGCAATGTATTCGAGAACTTTAGTCTTGGTCTGTATTTCTGCCTCCTTTGTAGGAGTCACTTTCACATGATTTTGTCATATCACCGAACAGTGCTTCAGAACATCAGACTGCTTACCATGATCAAATGTCTTCAATTCTGGATTTGAAGACCCAGAGGTGTGGTATCAAGTGGACGAGGCTGACCATAAGGAAGTGCATTGGGGAGTGGCAGGAGTTGGTGAGCTGGGCATGAGCAGTTGGGCTTCTGGTTAGATGAAAATGACAGATACGCTCGTTGAAATCCATTGGCAGGAGGACGAGATCTCTTTATCCTCAAATACAGTTATGCAACGTCAAGGGGATCGGTTGTTCGGGCTTTCTGGAGTCCCACACCAAGTGGTCTCATATGTAAGTGCTCCTGGCGGGGTAAACCCCCAGATGCCTGAAAACTAATACAAAACTAGAAACGTCAACAGCTTTAAGGTGGGCTGAAACTACACAGCTCAGTACGTTTCCGAGTCGGCCAGGGAGCATATCGGCAATTTTCAAAACGGCTCACCTTGCAAGTGGAAAATGGACATGGTTTTCATATGTGACCATGAAAGGTGCAGGAGGACGTTTCCCACTGCAGGAGCCCTCATTCATCATACGCGCTCTTGCCTCTCTAGCAGAAAGAGGTTGCAGTCTGCACTTGCAAAGGGCAAAGAACTGTGGGAGGCTAAGAAAAGAGCTCATACTGCAGCAAGAGCAAAAAAGGAGGTTTCTTCTTCCCTGGGGCAGACTGCACCTATCATCAACACTGTGTCACAGCTGCATCATCATGTCAGTGGTGCTACAGTGCTTCCCTCAGTATGAGCTTGAAATTTGACCCTTCACTGGCACAAGTACTAACTTTGCTGTAATGGGACTCCAGGTCAGCTGAAGCGCCCATGGCACAGGATCTGGCACAGGCTGCTGCTCTAGACTTGCCTTTGGCAAATAGGTGATCTAGGTGTGTAAATCGACAACCGCCTGCAAAGTACCATGACACCATGCCACAAGCTCAACCATCAGGTGAGGTCTTGGGTCAGGTCACTATATCTCACCATTTGTTGATGGGATGATGATTCAGCCACACTTTCGTACATGCCAGTGATGCTAGCCGCCTCCTCCCCCTCACCTATGACGAATAACACAACAAATGCTTCCACATCGCGCCGTCCGCCAATCCTCCAGTATTTTCAAACATTGCGAAATACATTTGGGCTCTCCAGAAAATACTACAGAATGAAGTGTCCATCTCGCGATCCTGAAGACCATGTAACCATACAAGATCTCTGCGAGGTAAACACAATTACTCCACTCTCAGCCAATCTAAGTCACCATAACAACCCTCTTCCAAATAAACAACTGTTCTACCCTTATCCAAATCAAAATTCGTTTTCTTTGGGAGATTGGTACTGGAATCAGGGAGCGAAGAAAACCAAGGAAAGCTTCAAAAAACTAATCAAAATTGTGGGCAATCCCAACTATAGATCTGAAGATGTTCAGTCAACACATTGGACCAAGATCGATGCTAGTTTAGCACATAATACAGAGGAAGATGATCAGGAAATGCACCCCCATCTCTATAACCATCCCGTTTCATCATCGTATGGCTGTTCCTGGTTCACAGAGTTACGTGGCTGGTGAACTTCATCATTGATCAATTGTATCTGTTATTCGTGAGCAAGTAACAAATGACAACGTGCATTTCCACTATAAACCCTATGAGCTTCTCTGGAGACACAACGAGGATGCTGAGGAGGTTCAAATTCATGGTGAGCTGTACACTTCGGCTAGTTTTTTATCCGAGCACAAGAAACTTTTAAATTCTCCAGCAGAGCCTGGCTGTGATGCACCGCGAGTGATTATTGCGCTCATGTTTTGGTCAGATGGTACTCAGATCACATCTTTTGGAAACTCCAAGTTGTGGCCATGTTATATGTATTTTGGAAATGACTTCAAATATCGGCAGGCAAAGCCTCCCTCCCAGTTATGCAACCATATTGCATACTTCCAGTTGGTAGGCCTTGCTCATGTATTGATCATTTACAACGAAATAATATTTTCTAGCTTCCAGACTCTTTCAAAGAATTTTCTGTTGTATATACAGGTGGTAAGGGCTCTAACAAAGCCTTAATGACCCACTGCCATAGAGAGATGTTCCACACGCAGTGGAAGATTCTTCTTGATGATGAATTTTTGGCAGCATATGAACACGGCATTCTGATCCAGTGCCAGGACAGTATTACTCGACGACTTTATCCAAGGATATTCACATATTCAGCAGATTTTCCTGAAAAGTTTGTTGACTCATTTTTATCTTCACTTTCTACTCACGATTTTGACAGGGTTTTAGTGGCATCAATTTGGTACCATGGACATTGTCCCTGTCCACGTTGTGTTGTTCCGAAAGCCGAGCTTTCACAATTTGGCTCACAGGTTGACATTCTGCAACGCACATCTCTTGCACATGTGGAAAATCATGCTAGAAGGTGAGATATTGAAGAAGCGCGCCGCGAGATCTACAAGGAACAAGGTTGCATGAACACCAAGTTTGTAGAAGAACTTTTGAAGGGGGAATCTCGGGTTCCAACTTTAGTAAGCAACTAACACTCACATACTCTAATTGACTTATATTCCACTCAGAACGCTTTCTCCACTCGTCTGGCCTGCTTTGATTTTAACCCATACCCGATGCTTGTTGTTGACTTGAAGCATGAGTTTGAGCAGGGTGTATGGAAAAACTTGTTCACTCATCTTATCCGCATTCTCTATGCATCTGATCCTGCTTCAGTCATCAAGATGAATCGTCAGTATGTACTTTTGTTCTCAAGATACCAAATCATTTTTGTATCTCTGTTCTGACCACTCGAAACAATATTGCAGGTATCACCAAGTGCCACGATTTGGATGTGACGGTATCCGAAAGTTTTCGGCCAATTCCTCTGAGATGAAAAAGGTGGCGGCTCATGACTTCGAGGACCTTCTACAAGTGAGTTTGTACTTTTGTGGCCAGTCAAGCTCATTGAGGAAATTTCTTAGTGTGCAATACCTGTTTTCAATGGTCTTTTCCCCGAACCGCACAACAAGACCATCCAAGAACTTCTCTTTACATGTGCACATTGGCATGCACTCACCAAGCTTCAGATGCATACCGACCCTATATTGGGGATGTTCGAGGAGCTTACAACGTCATTGGGTGATCAGCTTCGATTCTTTGCTGATGTGACTTGCTCAAGTTACAACACATTTGAACTACCTCATGAGGTTGCAGCTCACAAACGCCGACAATCCAAGCAGTTACTAACCGATGTTCCAGGAACGGAGCAGAATTCAGAGAAAACTCACCGCAGAAAGACATATGATATGAACACTTACAAACATCATGCCCTTGGAGATTACGTTAAGACAATCCGCACTTATGGCACATGTGACTCTTATAGCACAGAACTGGTCTGTGAGGTCTCCTTGTAAACATCCTTTTCTCTGATCACAATATTCCTATAGGATGAACTCAAACATCACACAGCGAAAGCACGGTACCCTTGTACTGATCAGCGAGCGTATATTAAACAGATGACTCAAATAGAGCGTCGGAAAGCATGTATTACATGCATTTGCACAAGAAACTTGGCCAAAGGTGAAAGAATCGCAAGTTATGAGCAGGTCGCCATAGACCCAAACGTACATCACTGCATTGGAAAGTCGGAAGGCTCCTATGAGCATATTGGTCTCTATGTCATGGAACGCAACGGTGATCCGGTGGTTAAGGTAAGCCTATAGCTAGCAATCTTTCTGATCGCTGACTAATCATAAAATTAGCACTTTATCCCTAAACTAAAGAAGCATCTATTGCCTCGTATTAGATCTCTTCTGGGTATTGATGGTGCCATGCAGAACAGTGCTCCTCCATTGGGTGCTTTTGGTTCCAGTGATGCATCTCTTTATCCAGCCAATTGGCAAGCTGTTCTCTTCTAGCACGATCGAATCTACAAACATAACATCATGCATATAAATTACACTGCATATGATGTTCGTCGCGATGAAGATGTTATCCATGCTGGGACTAGCAGGCAATGTAATATTATGGTACTCGCCCTGGAAACAGCAGGAATCAGGCCACCTGATCACCAGCACCAGCACCCATTCTGGTATGCTCATGTGCTAGGGATCTATCATGTCAACGCGATTTATATCAGCGAAGGAAATGTCAACTACTTGCCTCGCCAACTCGAGTTTCTGTGGGTACAATGGTATGAATGGGAAGATCATGACACCGGATGGTCATCTCGACAACTTGATCATGTATTGTTTCTGCCATTGACGGGCGAACACGCCTTTGGATTCTTGGATCCTGATGATGTCATCCTTGTTTTTGTCTTCAGGCTTTGAGGTACAATAAACATGTCGGTGAAGAATATCCAAAGTCTTGGGCCCAGTAGGGTCTTCAGGAAAAATCTACAGCCAAATATAAACATTAGCACAAAGGTGAGAAGATTGACCTTGAGAACAACTTGCGCTGTAGAGCTTTTTTTGCACAACATAAAATTTTATGTACCTCCCTTCAACCTCTGATACACACAAGAATTTGGTTGCTGGTGGCGGAACACAGTTATCCCCACCAGTGAAATCGTCACACCTCGTTAATTTGTTCAGTGATGAGCCGGTTTCCTCACAGTTTCCTGAGGGAACAGATTGGAGCAGATTTCAGTCTTTGGTTAATCTTTAATCATTAGCATAATTGAATTGTGTGAGAAACGATCAAAATTCTTCTAACGGTCAGATATTAAATGATATTTGATGATCTGTTTGTTTTCTGCTTACAAGTTCCGCCTGTTTATACTGACTCATGTTGCTCAAGTAAATCTTTTTCTGTGATTCAGTTTCAATGGAAGCATGTACTTCTGTGCTTTGGTCCAGTGGTTTATGCAGCATGGTGATTCTCCCTGTGAAGATACAGGGCTTTGGAGGGTAGAGCCTGATCACAATGGCCAGGGTCGACAGGTGACTTCAATGATTGTTCATGTCAACAGGCTCAGCATTCTTCATGCACATCTCATTGGTGTTGTGGGCTCAAACTTACTTCCATGGAGCCTTACATTTAGTGATTCTCTACACACATTTAATCTATTCTATGTATGTAAGTATGCTAACCACCACAGACACAAAATAGCATTTTAAAGACTCCACTATATTATTTGAAGGCTAATCTTCTGAATGCATAAGTGCTATTACACCACAAAGTTAACTAGCACCAAAAGCCCCGTGTAAAAGATGTCAACAAAGCTAAAAAGAGCAAGAATAACTGAAAGTTCCTGAAGACCCAAAAGCAGAAAGACAAAGGACAGTAAGTCCTGAATGCTGAAGTGAAAGACATAACAAAAAGTTAAAGTGACAAAAAAGTGCCCTAGGAAAGATGAAGATGCTTAACTATAAAGTAAAAGATCATGTAGTTTTGCTGATGGCAGAAGAGGTTCGTGCACCACAACAAATTGCTCTGAAAAAAAAAACCTTATTTGGCAGACCTTGGACTCTGTGGCAACCGTAGACGTGTATTCAAGGTCCCTTGCCAATGTTACCATCACCACTCCACCTTCCCATTTCCTCAACTGGCCTCAAACACTAAGAATTGCATAGTAGAATCTCACATATTGGGTACCACTGAGACCAAACGTGAAGTCAATGTCGTCCCCGGCTTTAAGGTTGTATAAGCCTGCAGGCACACAGTCTCGATTGGTGTCGTTATATGTGCAAACCTTTGCAGTTGTGTGCCGCAAGGAACCAACTATGTCTGCCATTGGTTTGACGAGGTAATTTCCATCTGTGCCTTCAGTAACCAGTTCACGACAGTCAATTGCCAGGTAAGGATCAAATGGGAGATGCGGCACATACCTTCAATAAAAGCTGAGACCGATGCCTCTGGTAAGTCTTTCACAACTGGAACAGATACGATGCGCTCCACAGGGATTGGAGTTGAAGAATCTGGGACCTGAACAAGTCCTACCTGCCCAGTGGGCGAATAACCACTACCACCAACAGGGCTATCGTCGGGGCCTGCGGGGCGAATCAGACAAATAATGATTGGTGAATAATCAGGTTCAGGGCCGTATGAGTTCATGCACATTGTGCCTGGGGGACACACTCCAAACCTCCAGTATTCGACCTCATTAGGGGTCGCGCAGGTGTCCACCCATACTTGGTCGAGTAGCGAAGTGAAGCAATTCCTAGCCCACCAGTGCTCAGGGCTGTCACACAACTGGTTCGGGGGCTGGTATTGGCGTTTCACCAGTGTATGTGTCAAGTTGAGCGATTGACCAGCAGCAACAACGTCCTTGGACACTATCGGGGACGCAAAAGTTGAATAGAGGTGGTTGACGGTTAAAATGATAATGGTGAAGAATATCGAGACCAACGTCATATCGGAAGCGAAGTATCAGTAAAGGGCAGAGAAGGGAAGAGTGAACTCAAGAAATCCTCTAGGGCATAATAATGACTCGTATCTTATAGGCCCGGGACTATAGTGTTGTCGACGGGTCCGCTCGGAGGGAAGACTGGTCTGGGCCTACCGTAGACGGACTGTTGGGGGGAGGACTCGGAGAGAACTCATATGTAAGAGCTGAGCCATCCTTAGACCGACTAACCCGTGAACTGCCGCGCTCCAAAGAGTCGGCTTGGCGCCGTTCAAACGCACTGTGTCCGAACCCACGCATTTCTGCTCTCCTTTTTACCTTCCCACACGTAATGGGCCGTAATAAGCCTATTTATGCGCATGATACCAGCACTTAGGAGCTACCAGTAGTATCCAATCGTTCGCTGCGGTTTTGGGGTCTGTAACTCTGGGAACACGCAATTCCGTGAACTCATAGCTTTTGAAATGGTCAATTCTAGCTCGCCTATCGGAAAATGAAGAATTGTCCTCATCCCAGTGTCGGACTCTGGGGATGGTATGGACAGTGTCCCCTGACCATTGGAGGAGTACCCAGACATTGAATATATGTTAAATGAGTGTTGTAGACCGTAAAGACTGTGTGTAACGAGATAGAAGGATCCCAAGGTTTTATTCAGGTTTTATTTTATTTCTTGAATTTTTGAACTTGTGCAACAGCCTTGTACCTACGTCAAGGGCACAAGATAACGCATACCAGTTAGAAGATTCGACTCAGAGTTCAGAGGGCCCTTTAGTTACCATTTGTGCCCAGAAGATCGCCGCAAGGTATCACCAGCGTGCATGTGCAACGACATCTGGAACAGTCCATCGCAAGAGAGGAGATGAGCGTGCTTTAAGTTGGCATGAAGTTCGGACTTCAGTCACTTACATAACCGCCTGAAAAACTGGTGCATGTAGCCTCGACTCCGTCATTGGATCTTGACTTGACTGGTCATGATACTGTCAACGTATAATGGCTAGGTGAATTCACCGAGGCCACAATAATCATGCCACAACTACAACATCTCCGAGTCTTTTCCGCCGCGAGAAGCACACGGTAGGAGGCACACCTTCAAGAAGCTCAACTTGCGCGCGGTCGGGGAGCTATTATTTTCAGAAGCAATGATGGAGCCGGTCTGCCAGTTCCGCTGTCGTTATAAAGCTTCGTCCTCTAATGTTTGCTGATACGGTGGGCCGTTATGCGACCATTAAGTATTGGATTACTGCTCACGTTTTTCGCTGCTCCATTCAGCACTTTGGCGGTCCCCTCGAAGCCATGCGCCCACAAGGTCAAGGAGACTGTCATTCCTCCCTACCGTTGGATTAGGCACGGTGCACCGGCTCCTGACCATACCATCGTCCTTCGCATCGGGCTTCCACAACCAAACTTCCATGTCCTGGAAAAACACCTGTATGAAGTGAGCGATCCTTACCACGAGCGCTATGGTGCACATCTGTCGAAGGAAGAAGTCGAAGCCCTCGTTTCTCCACATCAAGAGAGTGTAGATCTCGTAGACGAATGGCTCCAGTCTCATGGCATAGGAGAGAAGGATCTCGTTCGCTCTCCAGCTAATGATTGGGTGACATTGAAGTTACCTGTTAGTCTTGTAGAGAAGATGCTTGATGCGGTGTGTTCCACTCGATTCACAGTATTAGTTTTACCTAACAACTTTCGCCAGAAATACCATGTTTGGCAGCACGCCGATAGCGGCGAATATATTGTCAGGACCACGAGTTATAGTCTACCAAGCGATCTTCATGAGCACATCGACGTTATTCAACCGACGACGAACTTTGGTCGTTTCAAAAGGGCTGAATCTACTATTGTCTGGGTAGATAACGAATCAACGTCCAAGGAGCCAGCAAACGCGCAACCCATTGTTGACCCCGTCTCTGGTGTTACTGTGGACTCAAGCTGTAACACTACCATCACCATAAGTTGTCTGCAGCAGATATACAATTTCGTTGGGTACAAGCCATCTAGCAAGAACAACTCGATTGGCATTACTGGCTACCTAGATCAATATGCAAATCTGCAAGATCTCCAGTCATTTTACGCTGATCAGCGACCTGATGCTCTGGGTTCGTCATTCAAGTTCGTTTCTGTGAAAGGTGTTTCTCCTGTTCGAGATCACAGTTCCTCGCTACTTACATCTGCCCCCGTTTAAGGAGGACTCAACGATCAAAATATGTCCTTGGCTGGCGGGGAG
>QFEU01003303.1:0-33230 GCA_003316345.1 Tricholoma terreum
GACGTCGAAGAAGCGGAGCTCGAGCAAGAGAAAACAGTCTGCTAGCACAGATTCCGTGTCCGCGCCTGCCACCCAGTCCAATTCCACAGATCATTTGGTCACTCCCGCTACCACCACTGATTCCTCTTCTGCTCCTGCCTCTCACCTTGCTGATCCGGCCTCTGACCCCTCGACAATTTCTTTCCCATTCAACCACTTCCCCACCGCCCCAAGCCGTCCAGCAGCCCCGCGCAGGGGCCTCCGCCGTGAACACGGCTTCTACCACAAAAGCCATTACGAGATCGCATGGGTACCCGAGTTCGGGGACCGCGCTGCTCCGCCGCAGACCATAGAGGGCGTGCTCCCTCCCTGGGACCCGTCGTTTGCCCCTGTGCGTGTGCCTGGAGATGCAAGCACGTCTTCACCTGCCTTGCGGCCCATGACGCTGGCATCCCCGCCTGGGTTGGGTGTCGCCATTGGATCTGTAGAGTCGCTTCCGTCTGCTACCGCTGCCATGTCTCGTGCTGATGAAAGTGTCATCCCTGGTGCGGGTGCAAGTCCGAGTATGAACACGAGGGGAGCGATTTTGAAGCGACGGAGGGAGCCCGAGGATGAGAACGTGCAGTTTGCGGTGGGTGAGGAAAGACCTGTGAGGCGGAGGAGAGTTGGGTTGAACAATGCTGCTGGTGCATGAGCGTGGTTCATTCCTGCTGGAGTGGAGGTTTCTTCTTTCTTTCACTGATCCCTTTTTTTATTCCCGTCCTATCTTCTTTGGCTACCAAATGACGCGTCAAGTTTCGACTTTACGAGTTGTTTCCACTTTTCTTCTTTAGTTTCCTCCTCATCTTTAAAATGTACCACCAGTAATAGACTCAGTCGCCTGCTGCTCTTGTAATATATCTGGCCTCTTTTGATTCGGGATTCTGAACCTGACTGAGCCTATAGTGCGTGGAATACAGAATATCGCGGCTATCTCTCTATCCTAACATGCTTGCAAGGTCCGCCATACCAATGTTTCGTGGGACTCATCACCGACTGTGAATACTTCATGCTGCGAAACCAGATTTATAGAGGACTAGCTGGTTTCCCTAGGCCTGTGCCACCTGGCAGCGGCTGTGAATTTGATCATCGATTATCATTGCACATTTGGGGGTACTAATATATACTAATTGGCTGATTTACATACAGGGCGTCCATATTTCACTACAGAGTACATTAACGGTGGTACAAGCCCTAAGAGTTCGCGATTAAGAACTCGATTGACGCCTTCTGTCCTGGGCTCTCAAGTGAAACTTTGAAAGCATTGTGTACGGCAACTCGACGATGGAAGCCCACAAATAAAACAGAAACAGATTTCCGTAAAAGGCGTTCATGTCGATCGTGAACGAACGCGAGATTGGACGTTCTCCAAAGAGAGAGAGCAACAAGCATCAAGATGGGATTGTTGTTCAACAGATTTGAGAATGTAAGCCTCTGGCTCGTGATGCATGGATAAGTCAAAACTTTACGCAAAGATTAAGGATGACCGCTGATTCCAAGGCACAGGGGAAGAGAGACCAAGGAGACGCTCCGAGAGCGACGCTAGTATTTGTGGAGATAAGGCCCGCAGGCCGAGTTCCTGTCTGGAAACACGAAAAACAGTGGAAGAACTCAATGAATGTACTACGGATGAGGAGGGAGCGCACCAGAGGTTCTTCACGTCTGGGTTTTGGCCCGAGGGACTGGAGGACATCGACAGAAAACACCCCTGTCCTTGGGTACGGAACGCGTACATTGTGCAGCACTGTAGCTGCGACCTCGAACTCGGAAAAAGCCAAACACATCCCAAGCATGACTCGACGAAGATATGAATTGTGGCAATACCTTGACAGCAAACCGACGCAGAGAAGTTGCAGCTGGAGATATCAGGAATCCCACTAATGGCAGGGAGTAAGCCAAGCTCTGGCACCTTGCTTATCGGAGTTCCTTGGGCGATTCTCCCGCCACTGGCGCCAGCAATAAGCATAAATGACAGTTGCCGAAATACTGGAAATTTTTGTAGAGTAAGTTCAGCCTACCCTCAGAAAAGTGTGTCCGAGTCCTTCTTCTAAGAGGGCAATCGGGCATTGCAATACGATTCGCGGCGGTCCTTCCTCCGTCTTCGTCGCAGGACTGGAAAAATAATGGCCGTGAGCTGCAGTGCACAGCGTAAGCGGACAATAAATTTCGGTGACATCCCCACACCGCCCAGACCTCAGTCCCCAGAGTCCAGAGATGCCCTGTACAAATATTGATCGGACGGTGAGTTGTTGCCGTTTGAAAAAAAAAATCAAGAAGGCCAAATTTGTTGCCCCAACTGCAGCAGCCCTGACGGCTTCTGGAACCTTGAAACCTATTCTTGCGACCCAGTCGCCATCACCGCCCAATTTCGACCAAACGCGAAAACCTAGACAAAAAAGTCCGAGAGTAGCAGTAGCAGGCCACGGTGGATATTTCCTAAGTCCTAATCTGGAGTTATGTGACATGAATTTTAAACATAGCTTTCTCTGCATGTTCCGCCCTCTAATTTATGGATGATGGGGATTGACGGCTCAGGGTCTTGTCGGCTAATAGCACCCGGCAAACAGCGTTAGACTCGATCATGCTCAAAATGTATGTAAAAATACCGCTTGTCCACTGCATCAGAACATGCGAAGAAGGTCCAACATACAGCAGTGGTCCAATCGCCCGCCTTGACATGTGGGGGACGTATTGTCTTAGGTCGTTAGAAAACGTTGGAGCAGTTCAAGGGGTTTTGCCAAAAGTACTGCCTAAAGCCAAGGGCCAAGGACTCGGAAGCATAGTAACGCGATCTTATTCTACCTCAACTTCCAAGTCAGAATTAGATCCGCCAAGGAACAGCAAGGAACCCACAAAAAACTGGAAACCACTATTCGGCTCATCTCTGTTACTCCCCAAGCCGACCCCAATACTAACCATAAAGAGTCGACCCGCCCGGTACTGCGGAGTCCACTGGCTATAAAAGCTGGCCTATGTTTCTAGCAAACCCCATCAACCTCACAGGTCTTATCCAACTGCCTACTAGCAAACCCAACCGTTCTTTATCAAACCCACCTTCATTATTCTCTCATACACAATGTTCTCCAAAATCGCTCTCATCGTTGCCACCTTGGCCGCTTTCGTCGCTGCCACCCCTCTTCCCGGAGGCTCTAGCCAGTGCAACACCGGCTCCATCCAGTGTTGCCAGCAGACTTACTCGTCCACCTCCTCTGAGGCTTCGTTGATCGCCTCCGTCGTTGGCCTTGACCTCTCTGGCATCACTGGCTCCATTGGCTCCCAGTGCAGCCCCATCTCCGCTGTTGGCCTCGGTAGCGGTAGTTCGTGGTATGTACCTTTGGTGTTTCCGTGGCTTTGGTGCTGATATGATCGAATTGCAGCACTCAGCAACCCGTTTGCTGCTCAAACAACAACTACGGTACGTTCCTGGGCCGTTTGACTCTTATTCTTCTTTGCCTTCAGTGTTTGTTATTTGCTGACTCTGGTTTACAGAGGGCCTCATCGTCGTCGGCTGCTCTCCCATCAACTTGTAAACGTAGGATGGGAATAGGTCTTACACCAAGAGAGAGGAGCTTTCTTGATCAGCCTTGCCCGTTTAGCATAGCCACCATAATTAAATGGTTTGCTTGAACCGATGTGATTTAAGCGTTTTCTATCGATCAGTATGTTCATGGTCTGCTCGCTGTATGAGAGAGGCTTCAGTGGTTCGTCATGTGCTCGGCTTTATCCTGAATTGCTTTGGTACTGCTCAACTTGTTCTGATATCCTCAAGCTGGGTTCGTGTCGACACTATTGCCGAGTGGCATTCCTGTTAACCCAATTATTACAGTTTTGAAAAGATCCGAGTGATGGAGGGAACACGTATGCCGTCGTATTTATGGGCGCTGTATGATGGACATGCGGTGAACCCAAAGCAGGAAGGAGAACGAGAGTTTGCGAGGCAACCCTGAGAGATGCGCGATTCGTTTTCAGAAATACGAAGGAGTGGGGATAACAACGACCAAGGGTTTTTGGTGCCAGACAATCCATATGTCAACATATCATATCGATATCATGACTCTGGAAGTGGTATACTTGGGAAACGACCCAGGTGGCACTTGGTTTGTCAAATCGTAGTTCTTGAGACTTTGTACGATGATAGATACAGTGGGATCGACATTTGCGAAACTCGCAATACCTTGACGCTGTCTCTCCTGAACACCAGACTTGGAGCCCGAGGAAGCAGTATGCAAATGGTTGATCGTGTCAGACCGAGAACGAGTGGAAAGGCGCATTAATTCTGGATGGAACTCAGACCCAGCAGAGCAGCAACGCTTAAATTAAACGTAGAAGGGACCGCAGACCATCTATCTTGCGTGGCTATCATAGATAAGTAGCCGTGGCAGCTGACACGACGGAATCTGGACCAAACAAGGACATACAGCGGTCCATAAGTAGCGACCCTTCTGTTAATCCCTGTGCATACGCAAGCTCTATCTGTTCAACTATCACTACCACTGTCTCTCCCTCTACTCCTCTGTCTTACATAGATATCCAGGGCTTATTTCGCTTTCATTTCTATCGATGCGCTGTTTAATCACCGCGTCGTTAGTCGTCGCCAGCCTCGCTGGCAACGTCTTGAGCCACAAGGGTGACGATAAGCCAGTCGGACGGCGAAAGTCCCTCGGCTTTGGTCCTGAACACCCTCATGCCGTCTTCCACACTTTCCCCGTTGAACCAACCGATAGCTTCATCCCAGAGGTCACCAACCCCTCCGAGATAGCAGAACTCTTCCTGCGCAATCTCTTTGGTGACCAGCTCTCGGAGTCGAATTCATACACCATTCGTGATGACTCATACGAAGATTCAAACACTGGTGTTGCTCATTTCTTCGTCCGCCAAATCGTCAACGGACTCGAAGTCGCCGACGGTGACATCAATATCAACATTAAGGATGGGCAAGTAATCTCATATGGAAGCTCGGTTGGTCCATCTGTTTCTGATAATCTGCGTGCATATCACTGACCGCCTTGCAGCTCTACAAGGGGGCCATTCCCGTGCCGTTTACTAATCTTGAAGTCGACTCGATTCGTCAACCCCATCGCGAGTACTGCGATATCCTCACTGCAGAAGTCGAAATGCGAATCAACGAGTTTTCATTCCAAGGAAGCCAAGGTGGTCAGGTTATCATGGGCAAGCACAGCCCCACAAAGTTGGCCGAACTTACGCATGTTCACGCGTCCAATTGTCGCTTCCAGGATCTACCAGATGAACTTGTATCCGACCTCGAGGATGTCATGGACTTTAGGCCCGCACTCCTGCAGTTCATGGTTGCTGCTACACCCAAGGACAATGTTGTTAATGACATTCTCGGAAACTTCGAAACCCATATAGATAAGATGGTCGTTACTTCGACTAGCCACTTTGCTCCCCACGGTGTTTCCGTCGAGTTTCTAGTCAGTCAGGTTCCCGATACCGTCAACCCCGTCAAAGCCAAGATGGCTTACATCCAAGTCCCTAATACAGAGGGCGAGATGCATCTCAAGCTTGTCTGGAAGGTTCGTCTTGATCTGAAATATCGTATATTCATTCTTTTAACAATTGTCCAGTTTGAGGTTGAAATGGAAGACAACTGGTACGAAACTGCTGTCTCCGCTGCGTCTCCTCACAGAATCATCTCTGTTGTCGATTGGGCTTCCGATGCCCCCATTCCTGAACCTACGCCCCAAATCGCGACTTACAATGTCTTCGCATGGGGTGTCAATGATCCCGAGGTGGGGAACAGGACTATAAACAAAGAGAACTACGATGCGCTCGCGTCGCCCGTTGGATGGCATGCCTTACCTTTTACCAATGATCCCTCCCTGAGTGGCATGAGATTCGGGGCGGATATTCCTTTCTACAGAAACACTACCACTACTTGGGGTAACAATGTCAGTTGACTTTTCACGTTCATCAAATCATTTCCTGAGTCATTTAATCCAGGTCTTTGCGCAAGAGAACTGGGAAGGTCAGAACTCCTACATCGAGAACTACCGCCCAGATGCTGGCAAAGATTTGGCGTTCAACTTCACATACGACCCGAAGTTCACGAACGCTACCGACGCTCTGGCAGAGGCAAAGAAATACATTAATGTCACTGTTGCCCAGCTTTTCTACACCACAAACTTGGTGCACGATCTCTACTACCGGTGCGTAGCTCCCTTTGCCTCCCATATGCTGCTCTGATATCATGATATACTTCCAGATACGGCTTTGATGAGATCTCTGGCAACTTCCAGCAATATAACTTTGGACGTGGTGGGCGCGAGAACGATGCTGTGATTGCAAATGCACAAGATGGGTCCGGATTCAACAACGCGAACTTTATGACGCCACCTGACGGGCAGAACGGACGCATGCGTATGTATCTGTGGAATACGGCAGTGCCGTACAGAGATGGCGATCTGGAGGCAGGCATCGTAATCCATGAACTCAGTCATGGTTTGAGCACGCGTTTGACTGGTGGCCCGGCGAATTCTGGGTGTCTGGGATGGGGCGAGTCTGGAGGTATGGGCGAGGGCTGGGGGGGTTTGTTTTTTCTCTTGCTTCGCAGGCGTTCTAGGCTAACGATCTGTGTAAGATTTCTTGGCTACCACGATTCGAAGCACAAAGACTTACTCTGATTTTGCTATGGGTGCATGGGCTGCCAACCGCGAAAAGGGAATCAGAAACTACATCTACTCTTTGGTAAAATTTCTCGCCTCTCCATTCCCAAGTCTGCACACTGAATCCGTCCGCGATGCAGAACCACACTGTCAACCCCTCGACGTACAAGATCCTTGACAGTCCCGGTTATTGGGGTGTGCACGCTGTTGGTGAAGTTTGGGCCGAAATTCTGTGGACCGTATTGCAGGGCCTTATTGAGAAGCATGGTTACTCCGATGATCTATTCCCACCTAAGCCCTTGGAAGATGGTACTGTCCCTGAGGGCGACTTCTACCGACCTTCCACTGGTGACAAGCCAATGGTACCGAAGCATGGCAATTCACTCATGGTGCAGTAAGTGACCATACCCTTTCTAATTCAATATGTAACTCACCGTCATTTGTAGACTGGTGATCAACGGGATGAAGCTCCAGAAATGCCGTCCTTCGTTCTTCGATGCTCGCGATGCACTCATTCAGGCCGACCAAGTCCTCACTGGCGGAGAGAACTTCTGCCTCTTGTGGAAGGGCTTTGCGGACAGGGGACTGGGATCTGATGCGGATGTGAAGGGCCGTACAGATTGGGGTGGAGGTATTCGTACGGATGTACGTCCTGTTTCTGCTTTTTCCCCTTCTGTGCTGCATGGCAGCTGACGCTGATAATTTTTTGTTTGTGATTGCAGGGCTTTTCTGTCCCTGATGCATGCGGTGGGAATGCACCGCCTGAAGAGCCCAGAGTCCTGGTGTCATGGAGTAAGTTGGCGAGGTCTTGAGGGTGATCGTGGAGTTGTCAGCAGTAAGTACACCTTCTCGATGTATACTTACGTTTGTTTAACTAATGACTAATGAAGATTAATGGGGATTAACTTGGTAGACAGACAGATACTGGATTTATTGCCGATCTCTTCCTGGTTTGAAGATCCCTGGATATCTACACAGTTTTAATACAGTTGGGGAGGTTACCTAGTACTGCACACACACGATGTCATGACCCCCTTCTTATGCTTTGCGCATTGATACCGTCTTTAGGTTGTACACATAGTTCACGCTTGTATCAGCAAGGATTGTTTATATTATGGTTAATTTTGGTATTTTTTCTGGGTGAGAAGGCTTGACGACTAATCAATCGACCACTATTAGATTCTAGCTCATGAACCTCGGTGGGGGTAATGGAAGTCACCTGTACGTCTCTTACTGAAAACGCCGTCAGCAATGACTCAGCATCGGGTCAGCACCGCCCAGCAGATCAAATTGAGCCAAAATTAAGCATTACTAAACTGTTAAGTTTCCCATGTCACCGGCTCGATAAAGTCACGGTATCGCTCTGTAAGCTTGCAATCTATTGTATCTGAAACTCGAAGCTCAAACCGGGAGGATAAATAAAGCAGGGTTTCATTCGATTACCCCCCAAGCATAACAAATGACCATCCTCATCATCGGCGGGACTGGCAAGACAGGTAAACCCCTGGCTAAACTTCTTCATGATGCGCACTACCCCCTCCTGCTAACATCGAGGTCTGGGGTCGTCAATGAACCCTATCGTGGTGTCAAATTCGATTGGTATGACAAAACAACACACGAGAACCCGTTCAACGTTGATCAAAATATCGATCGCATATACATGATCGGCGCAGAAGCCTTGGACATGGCGTCGTTCATGAACCCATTCATCGACTATGCGGTCACCAAAGGAGTCAAGCGTTTTGTTTTTCTGAGCGCGACGACGACTCCGAAGGGTTCCCCAGGGATGGGAGCAGTCCACCAATACCTCGAAGAGCGCGGTGTGGACTACTGCGTACTAAGGCCAACGTGGTTTATGGGTACGTTTTCAAGACAGGTAGTGTAGAGCCAGGAGCTGAGCTTCTTGCCAGAGAACTTTGTTTCGCCGCTTAGGCTGTATGGTATCCGAGATCATGATATGATGGCTACCGCGGCAGGTGATGGTGGAATTCCGTTTGTTTCCGTAGGCGACATCGCGGAAGTGGCATTCAGAGCTCTGACGGACGAGAAAAGTCCCAACACTGAACGTGTTATTGTAGGGCCGGACGTGTATGACTATGATGAGGTAGGCCGATCTTCAATTTTAGTTCAACGACCCTTTATCCATCTGTGGGTAGGTTGCAGCTATGTTGACAGGTGTTCTTGGACGGAAAATCACTCACCAGAAGATGACGACAGAGGAGGGGCGCAAGTTCTGGCAACAGTTCGTACCAGAAGAATTGGCCGAGACTCTGCTCCAAATGGAGCTTTATGCTGCTAAGGGAGAAGAGCAAGCCTTTTTTGACATGAAGGACAAGGAAGTCGGAAAGAAACACTTGTGGGAATATCTCAGGCATCCAGAAGTACAGAAGCTGTTGACAAAGGAGTAATAAATGCCTCCCAGGGCACATAGGGTATCCCGACTCGGACTGCCGTAAACTTGTACTATACCGAACCAGAAACCGGTCGAGATTGCGTCACTCCGGCTCTGAGGACACGTCCGAGTCAGAAATCGCAGAGGTATTAAAAATGCAGGACTTCATGATAGGCTGAGGTAACGAGTAAGACGTTCCCCAAAGTGACCATGGATAAGGACGAGTGACGGACATTGACAAGCTTTATATGATGACTCTTCAGTCATTCTTTACTAGACGCTGACCTGAAGCTAGGCCGGGCGATCAGGTGCTGGACGTCGGTATCGCCGCCGCTGCCAAATGCAAGTGCAAACTCTCGCTGTGGTATTCCAGGGGACGAGCCAGCACGAGGACGCAACCGACGCAAGTTAAAGGATAGATTGGTGCGGATTCTGCTAATTAAAAGGCCATCCGCCTGGGTTCATGCTGCAAAACGACGTGTCTTTTGTAGAGGACTGACACCTTGCTTGTTGTATTGTACAAGGAGACCACTGAAGGAAGAAGTGCCACAGGCGGGGGGTATAAAAATCCATCGGCTTTGCTCTGTATCCATGCTGGGCGAAGGTTTGTTTGCGGTGGGTGCACATACGTCTAACGCGGAAGAATTCTGCTGCAATGGACATCGTCCATGTGAGCTATCAGATGTAACAAAAAACATTGAGCGACGCTGAGGCTGAAGTGATAGGATAAATCCAAAGGAATGGAAGTCAAAGTACTAGCCCTAAACGGGGATCGGTGAAGGAGGATGTTGAAAGACAACGTGCTCGGTCGATAAACATATATTCCGGTCATGGCCATTGGCGTTGAACGCGTTGCAAAGTGAAATTTCGCCCTTTCATCCGGAAGAACAAAGGTCCATCCTCGTGTACCAAAAGTCAAAGACGCCCGGGCCCATGGCCAGCCAAACCACGAAACCCAAAGCGCAAATCTCCTCTCGTACCAGAACTGCGAGCTCGAAGAAGCAAACACATGGGGCAGATTGGACAACATGACGGTTACCAGTTTTCTTCAGAACGCCCTAACTTTCCCCCACCGCACCCCTCCCATCCCATCCACTGTCGTCGTCATTCAAGTGAACTACATCATCTAGTGCAGATTCATTGATCCCGGGCGCGACGACAAGCGGATGTTGAAGCTCAAGGCAATAGCAAACTACGCGAGAAGAATCCGACACTCGATCCAAGAGCAGTACATTGAGTTGGGGCGGGTCTTGGATGAGCAGGGGAAGCAGACTGCGAGATATATATCAGGAATAAAAAAAGCGGAAGAGATGTCGGGTCGGGTGCCAGGATGTCGAAATATTACGTGTATATCGAGCAGGCTTTTGTGCACCACGGAACTCTGTTGGAGGGATACGGAAGAGTTGAGGAGGGAGGAGGCATTTTAGATTTCTACAAGCCCTAAATGACTCGGATAATTATTGACTTACCTCGAAAGTGAACCTCACCCGACGCTGAAGCTCTCATCGACCCCTAGCTGACATGTCTCAAAATCATCTCCAGTTTTGCCATTCGCATTTCACGTGCCGAGGACGAGAAAGGGTCACACTGACAATAGGATCCGAGGTGCATCAGTAACTTGAAGTTCAACAGTTATCTGGTTGGACTCCCGACCATTGTACTTGACAGGTACTCATCCGTAGACCTAGGCACAAGATTCACGGGTCGTTGTGTCCTAGGGACAGCTAGGACGAATGACCAAGCCATAAGGCAACGAGTCATCGCATGGCACGATATCACTTGACTACGTCCCATCAGCCCATTCCCATCTTGCCCATGGAGCAGCTAACCATACTGGGTAGTCAACATGTAACGAGGCGGGCCGATGACACAAAGCCTACTCCAGTGCCAACTTCCATTACAAATTGATCTATGCGGCGGGGTCAGTCACGCAATGGCACTGGCAGGAATCCCAGAGTCAGATCGACCTGCAGATCGGTGAGTTTTATACCCTAGTCAATGTATTAGGATCCGGCACATAACAGGGCAACTACTCTCATGATTACAAGGTCAATGGATGTCGCACATGCCGCTAGAGGAGGCGGCCGGAAGACAGTTCAGATCAACTTTAGTAGGTCGCACACTGACATAAATCAAGGCACATTACGTTCTAAAGCATTGGAATAGCACAGCACGGTGACTGAACGCCTTCAAAGTCTCAAGATGTCATGATTACTGCGTTATCCCCGAGCAGCTTGATCCTGATACAAATATAAAACGGCGTCGAAGGGGCAGGATTTCTACTTACATCTGCATACCACACACCTTGCAGTATTCACAATGAGGACCCAACTTCTTTCCCTTCTAAGCCTCTTCGCCCTCGCGCCAGTTCTGGTGCACGGTGTTGTCGTACCCGGTGCAGACACGCCTTCGTTCTATCTTGTCTCCAGTTCGCAAAGTAGTGCAGCTAACCTGCTAGTAAGCCCGATCTTATCGTTCCCCACTACTTGCTAATGACGCGTCAATATAGCCGCTTCGCACAACAGGCGGGGCAGGAGGATATGCGACCCTTACTGGCAACGGCCCCATTGGAGTGTTCTATTTCATGGGTGGCGTCCTCACCGCTGCCCCCGCGTCCCCGACATCTTCCACTCAAAGGGCGCTGATTGGGTCCGTCTTGGGCTCTACAGGATGCAGTACCTACGGCTCCTTGGGTTTCGTTGCGGGATCGAGTTCCAACAAATGCGCGAGGTATAGTACGTTTGCGATCCAGTCAAACCAGCAGAACTCGCAGCTTGGGGCAAAGCTGTCCTTCAATTTCGTAGGTGGATTTTATGCGTGCGGTGCCGGCCAAGATGTGAGCGCAGAAAATATTAATCTAAGGTTTACTTTCCTCAGTCTCACGTCATCACAGGTCTGGTATCAAACCTCACCGTCTGACGCCCCCCCTGGTCTGACATGCTCGCCAATTGACTTGTGGACCGTTGCTGTTTCGTAGGGTGTTTTCTAATTTGGGACATTCGGAGATGGACTTCGTGAACTCGTCATGTACGTAGCTTACGGCTGATACCCAGGTGAACGTTGAACTCGTACAGGGGGATTGATTTATTTGGACGGTCCTTGCGTAGTATATACTCGAAGGCCTTTCAAGCGACCATGTCTAAAGTAGGCGATATATATGTATTATATTTTATGCCAGCAAGGCATCTGACTTCCATGGACGTGTTGGAGATTACGGTATACTACGCAACGCTTTGCCCTTGTGTTCATTACATAAGTTGAGCGGGACACTCGCATCTCTGGCTACTGATAAGAAGAATCGTCAGGACAACTTACTGGCAGGACCCCTAGCCGACAGAGCTGCCAGTGAAAGTAGATCAGGTGTTCGTATCCAGGCTCGAAGTCCAGGAGATTACTTACCTACGTCTAGCCTCTGACTAACCTGGCCGACTCACCCCGACGGAGAGGGAGCCACATCGTGGCAGAAATACCGTTACCATTAGTATACGAACGGAAGCTACGGTTTTCAATATAGTATGATACATCTCAGCAAAGCTGCACATACAATTTTTGTTAATCATCTAAACACCTTGGAAAAGCCTACAGATCTACCCGGCCTTGATAAACTTGCCGACTCGATGCCAAAAGAGGCTCTCTTCGTCCTCCCCTTCTTTACCCCACATGTTCTTCTCGCTCCACACACTCTTGCCTTCATCAGTTGACAAATCCTCTAGCCACAAGTGAGTAGGGCGGTCCAGCCTGCACCCATCCATTGCCATACTCCAGAGTGGTGCCCAAAATTTCTGCCACCACGCAACATCACTCCGATGACTCAGAACATGCTCATAGAACAGTAACTGTCCTCCAGGCGACAAGACTTGACGGACAAGTGACGATGTAGTGGATTCAGGAGACGGAACACTGCAAAGCGTCAAAATTGAGATCAGGGTATCAACAGTGGTATGACCACCATCCCCAACAGCAGAAAGAATCGTCTCTGCGTCCTCAGCACCACACGAAAGGATCAAAAGAGTGCCGTCTGCCTCGCTAAAACCAGCTGCGTTGGCTGCCGAACGTAATCTTGGATGCATATGCGTATTAGGCTCTAGCGCAATATACTTCGTGACAAGCTTGTGATCCAGATAATTTGCTGTATGTCCATGACCTATTTTGGCTCCAAATCAGTAAAGAAATGACAATCGCAAAATACCGAATTACCTGCTCCAATATCCAGAACGACTCCGTAGGCATTAGGAGTTATAAGGATATCTTTGACTGCTCGACCGTTCTCGTTGACTCCCTTGCCGAATGATATCCAAAGGTTGGCGAAAAATAGACGCGACAAGGCACTTGGTCTGACGAGAAGCGACGGAGACAGTATGATTGCCTGTATCGTTGGTATAATAGCGGATGGGACAACTTCTCGGATATCCTGCAAGAGACTGAGCGCAGCAGCCAACCTCATGGCAAGTAAGAAGGACCGGCATCTCGGACCGCTTGGCTGCGATCAAATCATGTGATGTTTAGTGTTCTCATCATCAGTTACCGCGCTGCCCGCTGCCACTTTCTTGTTCTGTGCCCATTTTCTCGACTATCCACGACTCCTGGTATATAGCCGTTGTATTCGTTCAGAGCTCTACCAGGTGCATTCCGTAGCGGCATTATATCTTCCAGCGGAATTCATCAACCTACAGGATGTCGGGAATATCGAAGGGTCAGAGAAATGGGATAGCGCAGACGGCGAAAAACATCGTGCAGGCATTTGTGGCTGCTGTTGGACGTCTGGACAAGTCGTTTTCGCCGAGTGTCAATCTGAATCGATTGCGCAAACACACATTTACTATCTCGGACAGCATCTATCTTTTCCATATAGCCCTCGCCACCTTTTGGTTAACTGTAATGGAAGTTCCAGGTTTCCCGCTCAAGCTCATCATACCAATACTTTACACTATTGCCCTCCTCATTCCGTTCACCTCCCAATTTTTCATCCCTGCAACACCAGTCTTCGCCTGGCTTCTCACATTCTACACATCACGCTTTATACCCAACCCATGGCGGCCAGCTATATCTGTCGCCCTTCTACCGACCCTCGAGTATGTTCTATACGGTGCGAATATCTCCGACATCCTGACGCGCTTCACACATCCCGTCCTTGACATACTTGCGTGGATGCCATACGGTGTCGGACACTACCTCATCCCTATCCCAATCGCGATCCTTCTGTGGCTCTTCCGTTCCAAGGAAGCCCTACACTTGTGGGGGCGTGTGTTCGGATACATGAACCTCACAGCCGTCATCATCCAAATCGTCTTCCCGTGTTCCGCACCCTGGTACGAGCTAATCTACGGGTTAACCCCTGCCACCTATGACATTAGAGGCTCGCCAGGCGGGCTCGCTCGGATTGATGCTATATTTCACTCCAGCGGCTACAAGATCGCCTTCAGCAATTCCCCCTTAGTTTTCGGTGCATTCCCATCCCTCCATGCTGGTTGGGCGACTCTCGAGGCTCTTTTCATTTCTCACTTCTTCCCAGACAAGACGCGCTACATCTGGGGATACGCCAGCGTACTCTACTGGTCTACAATGTACCTCACACACCACTACCTCATCGACGTCGTGGGTGGTGCCTGTCTCGCGACTGTCTTCTTCTACCTGTTCATGCCTGATGAATTGAAGGGCGACGGAGCACTCGCCTCTCCAGGTGGGATAGTCAATCATCGGATGGGAGGTCAGAGGTCCAAATACGAGATCTACGACCTCGAAGACCCGCTGCGAGGACGGTCGGTCATGGACGCTGCGGATTTTGAACTGACCGATGCAAGCTCGGACGAAGGGGAGTTGGACATTACGTATCGATCGCCAATCCCAGGGGCTACACCTACCTCGGCGACCATGTTCGTCCCGGCAAATGGAGCAGAACAACGCCCTCAAAATGGGACGGAAGGCAAGGTTGCAGGGCAGGGAAGGAAAAGTCATCGTCATACAGCTAGCATTGCTAGTTTGATTCGGGGCGATGAACGTAGTGCGGAGGACGGATGGAGTCCTGTCGGTGCTGGATTCACATTCCCTCAACGGAATGGAGATGATCGGAAGGATGGACAACATACGAACAATGGTTCGAGGCGGTAGGGAGACGCTGTTATTGTGCGACTGTCGACACATCAGTGATCTTTTGGCTACAAACCACTCTTAGAATCAGATACCCTTTTGCTATTGTACTTATCAAGTTCTGGTAGGATGACTATGCCTGTTAATGACCACTCCTACATAACGGTAGGGTCGAACCTGGATATGCTTCATGATGGTGGTGTTTTCAAAAGCAGACGATGTATACCAGTTGCTGTGAAATATAATATTCATTCTTGTTGGTACCAGCTGTCTGACATAAGTTAATTAGCTTAGTCTTTAGTAGGCGGTTTCCTACTAGTAATGTAACAATTGTAACACACCACGTGAGACCATCTTCGTTGGCATCTGAGCTCTCTCCTTAAGCTTTTCTCTATGGCTACTGCACGATTTCCATGGGATTCACTGAAGGCAGAAAGTCTACGCACTGTCTGTCGTGATCTAGGGAGACCATCAGGGCGCAGGGATGAGATGATCTCATTTTTGAGGGCTGTAGAAGAACAAGGAGGTGTGTATACCAACACCCAACTTTTTGGTGATGATGCTATCTCAACCTCACATCCTTACAGTCGAAGATGCCTTGCAGTTGTTCGTTAGGTCCACTCCAGAACGAAAGCCCGACGAAGCAGTCGTGACACCTGTCATGTCTCTCAAACGCAGCAGGCAACCTGTCGTTTCTGACTATAACACGCGGCACAGGGAAAAGAGAGCTAGGATATCCGATCCTGGACCTCGACGAAAAGCAGGGCGCAGACCGAACGGTTCTAATACTGCTGAAGCAGCTGTGCACAGTCCTAAACGGCCTAGGTCGAAAGCTGCACCCAGCGCGGGGACTTCAAGTGGGCGACGTACGATTTTTGATGGCGTTGTACTGCCCCGATTTTTCTCGTCTGCGGGAAAGGGTAAGGACAAAGTACAAGAGGCTGTTGTCTCGAATGGTGCGCATGCTGGTAGCGATGAGGTGCAGGAGCAGCAAGAGGAGCAGGAGCAGGAGCAGGATGAAAAAGCAGAGCCTGATGAGGTCGACCATGTTCTTGAGGGAGCGGAAGATCCCATGCCTGAATCGAGCCTTGCTAGTTCCAACAAAGGTTTGCACTTGGATTTACCCATGGCAGCGCTCTTCTCATACCTTGCTCAGAAAACGAGGGTATATCGCCCGCTCGAGCTTCTGGTGATGAGGTCGAGCACGCACCTGGTAGACATTCCACGCCTTTTCCCTCTGACTACGTTAATTTGCTATCAGGAGACGCTGACAGTTCTCCACACTCTCAACGTGGTAGATATATTCCTACTACCATCCGCGAGCGATTGCTTATGAGCTTCAGTTCTCGAAAATATAGTGGAAGTAGCGGCCCAGATGACAGATGAAGACATGGACGCTGAAGGAGAGATGGTGGCCGACCATGAACATGAGCAGGAAATGGCCGTACGCCAGGATGCAGCTGCACCCGTGCTTCCTGATGTTGCGCAGCTTTCACCAGTAGGTGTATTTATCATTTGTTGGCATGAAATTCATTGCGAACTGCTTCCCATAGGAGGTCGTGGGCCACACTGAACTATTCGTACAAACAGCAGTGGAAAACGGACATGCTCTGTAGGCCCTCTTGAGTCTTGGTCACTCGCTTATTTTTCTTGGAGGGGCTCAACCTATGATTCGAAGCATGGTTTGCTCAAAAATACATGTATTAGATTGCAGGACACGTTTAATTCTCCTTCAATCCGAAAAATGTTTCATAAAACTGAATTCTTCGCCGCGTGCTGTTCCTAAACAAATTTCTTTTATCGATATATCCTGATGGATATAATGCCATCAATCTTTATTTCCTGGACTACAAGCATAGATTCGATGTTTTCTCTGTACGAGAGCTGTGCCAAGAGAGCAGATCTAGCTCCCGGTACATATTTATCTCACCAATGAGTTTCTCCTGGAATCTTGGTACGAACGTATCGAATGCTTTACATCGTGCACACCATGCGATATGCCATGGCCACACAGGAAGGCCTTCGGATCCAGTCTCCGTCTGAAGACTTTAATTCGTTCGGCGTTGGATCCATGATATTTCACAATCCTACGTGGGTGACCTACATCACCGTGGCACAGGCAGAACAATGGATGCCAGAAAAGACATCAATTGAAACGACGGGTAAAAACGATTATTACATGGATTTCCCTTTCAGACCCAGAACTTTCTCGTAGAAGCCGATCTCCTGCTCTAGTGCATCCTTCATATTCTTCTCTTGACGCCAACCATGTTGTTCATCATGATAGACCACATATTCAATATCAGCTTTAGTGATCGCTTTCACCAACTCTTCCGCCTGCCCTTTCGGGACCACTTCGTCCTTCCCACCTTGCAAAACCTGAGGACAAGGAAAGGTCAGTTGTGTGTCGGGCGATACCAGGCATGGATCGAGTTACCTGCACGGGCACCAGAATGTCGTCCCCATGGTTCACAGGTGACCTCTCTTTGAAGATGGCGATGTCCTCCGGAGATGTGGTCCCCTTGGCACCAATAAGTTTCAACATGTATTTCATCTCGAATTTGTGGGTGGTAGCCGCGAGTGACAATAACTCCGAAACACCGTAAGACGAATTTGCTGCAGCGAATGTATTCGATTTGCTTCCACGATATAGCCCACACAGCGCCGTAAATCCTCCGGAAGATCCGCCGCGGATGCATACGCGTTTGGGGTCAAGGTACTTGTATGGAGCACTAGAAATACTTTTGACGGCTGAAATGGTGTCATCGGCGTCGACGTGGCCCCATTCGTGCTCAAGGCGCTTGATATATTCACGTCCGTATCCAGAGGATCCACCGTAATTGACGCTCAACCTAATCAAAAACCTCGGTCAGTCTTGGTCGAGCAATAACGATCCTGGAAACTTTACCAAGCCCATCCGCGAGAAGTAAAGTATTGTACCTTCCAATCCAGGCCTTGTTGTTGAAGGCCAGTAGGACCTCCGTGCACTTGCACTACGCAAGGCGGGCGTTCGCCATCAATACTGGAGCCAGAATACTGAGGGTTTTTCGGAGGATAGTATATGATATGAATTTTTCCCTGGTCACCGTCAACAGTGAAGGGAGGCTGGGGAGTAGATATGATTTCCTTTGGGAAGGCTTTAGTCTCTTTTGTTGCCTTGGATTGAAGTGGGGGAAATATTGCCTGAGGCGAGCCGCCCGAGGTTGAAATGGTGCATCTTACGATACTTTCCGCCTCGTCTACTTTTTGCCCTACGAATATCACCTCTTGGTTCTTTTTACATACCGACCGTAGACTCCCGATGACGACGTAATCGGTCGCAATGCGCTGAGGCTCTGCACTGCTCTGCAGATTGACGAGCTGTAGTTCATCGCGGCCCTCATTGATTGCGATGAATAAGGCATACTTGCCTTCCTCGTCAAGTATAGTGTACGGAAAAATATTCAGGAACCACATAGGACTCCCAAAATCCTGAGGAACGGGCTCCGAGAACAATCGGCCGGACGTTCCATTAGCATACTTCCATGGGTTGATGTACTTGGATTCGTCGGACGTGAAGATGAGCGTGTCGTTAGACGTCCACTCTAAGTAACCACAGCTGATGTCATTCGGTTTACCCGCGATAGAAACGCCGTCCTTGATAGAAAAATCGTCCGGACCAGATTGAACGACGTTCCCTATGTAGACCTCTGCACCCTCCCACGGCATGTCGGGGTGACACCATTGCTGCCAGCCAAGCTGATTGCCGTCTGGGGAGAACTTTGGGCACGCATAAAAATCGGCACCTATGACGACGGATTTGACGGTCCCGGTGTGTGCGTTAATCATACAGAGAGTATTGACTACGTTGGCTGGCTCATCAATGGTGTGGTCTTCTAGTATGGCTACCAGGAGATGGGTTTGTACTGGGTGTATGGCGAAGGCCGCGTACCGATGCCGATACCGATCGCCCACTGTAGTGTCTTCACAACGATCGCACGAGATCAGTCCTGAGCTAGTGTAAATTATAGATTTCTCACCTGGAGTAATAGCCTCGGGTTTACCGCCTTCCGTCAAACAGTACACCCTTCCGTCCGCGTATTGCGAAAAGTAGATTAATTTATTGTGCACTATCGTAGATGCACCTCCATAATCGTGCACCGCAGTTCTGAAATCCCATTTCTTGTCGCTAGTGACATCGTGGCCCGTTGCGATGTTGACAAGAATGTTGCGACCTCCTTCAGCAGGTCGACTTTCGAGACGATAGATTGCTGAAGTACAGGGGTCCACTAAAATGTCAGAGATCTGGACAGCCTGAGTCGAGACGGTTAGATCAAATAGGTTCCAAACGGCCTTCAACATACATTCTTCATGATCGCTTCCGCGGTTATAGGGGAGGTCCAAGTACCATAGGGTGCTTTTTGGGTAGCCATCTCGATGTGCGTATTCACACAGACGAGAGGCCCACGAGAGTGGGTTTATATCCTTCTTCCAACATCTGCCCAATAGGGAGCAGAAATTATCACACGGCAACTGGTGCAGCACATGACAAGCCTCGAGGGAGGATAAGAGTGTGTGATGTAGTGCAGTGGTGCTACTAGCCCGGATTTCTACCATTTGGATCCGTGCGGATTTTCAGAATTGATTGACCATCTCTGTATTGGCCACTCTATCATTGATTCGATTCTCCATGCTCCGTATATGAAGTGCTTCTTAGCAGGAAAGGTGTTATAAAGATTGACCGGAAGCTGAGAATCCAGAATAAAGTTTGTCACCAGCCTAGACACGACCCAAAAGCTGACGTACTGAATGGGTCAACGTACTGATGTATTGCATTCACTTAGATGCATCGATAAAGATCTACTGAAATTTGATCAAGAGACGTCCTTCAAATGTGCATACCTAGTCCCTCATTCATGTCATCTGTATCGAGGTCAGTGTCTTCAAATGTATGGAGCCGAAAGGCCTTCTTACAGTGTCCTTGATGTTTTAAAATGTTAGGCGGTATGAGAGGGCTCGCTTAATATGCCCGCTCCTGCTCAAGGGAGTAGTTCTCCAGTTGATCAGTCCGCAAGACTGCAACCGTGACTGCAACGTTTCAAGTTGTAACTTGTCGGTGGCACAACTGTAATCATCGTGTATACCGAGAACACTGACGTGGACACATAATTCAGTCGGTCAGCACTAACGAGTGTCGTAATGGAAGTTCCATAACGAATCAAGGGCTTCACCTTGTTACACAATCTACTGATCGGCAATGACGCTGTTTCCGGCACGAGGGCGAGATTTCATGGTCATCTGAGGCTTGTTCTGCCAGTGATGCATCTCACTACCATTGGCTATGGCCCAATGAGATTCCTGCGTTGAGCCGTTCTCGTTTATTTGGCTCATTCAAGGTGCCAACTCCAGGATAGGTTGGGCTATATACCATATACCAATGATTATATCAATGATTTGGTGACCAGAGGTGAGTTGCCAAGCGGCATGTTCCGCATCACATTCCCAACAAGTCCCATCGGGCCTTTATTATCAGCTGGAATGAGGCGAAAATCGGAACTCCACATGAGGGGGAAGCCAGACCGACTGTCAACTCCCACCAGATATGCTCGTGATTGACAACGACACTACAGACTAGAATGGCTCGGGAAGGGTGGCGTTGCATACAAGTTGGATAACAGGATACTCGTAGTACCATCAATCACGAACCATCTATTTGATTTCTTCTGTCACTGCCACTAACTTGGTTCTCAATGGGAGCGGGGTCCAAGGTGACGATGACGGAGTCCGCCAACTTGAAGGCAACAGCCTGAGGTCCAAAGGCTCCAGTGACTCTTTCGTCCGTATAAGTAACAGAAGCTGTCTTCCTATAGCACTGGCGCCATATAAATTTTTGGCGTCAGGTAAGGAGGGTGGGTGGGCAGAAGGCTTATTTTCGAGGACAGAGATCATCAGGACTGTTCGATAGGGTCAGTGGCTCGTGTGCAAAATTATCGAGGGCCAGCGGAAATTTGCGATGTCACTTGAATCGAAATTTGTTCGGCCTCTCAGACATACTATACCCGGTTGACTTCGCATTACTCTATCGCCAGTAAGTCACTACCCCAAAAAACTTTCAGACCTGAATGAGCCAACGTAAGTAGCTTCCATTCCCATCAGGGCCGTTACTCCTTCCTCGTACAAAGCTTGCACATCCGACTGGCAGCGCAGGATGAGCCGCCTTTTCACCTTGGGCTCAGGCTTCCAGATGCTTTCCAAAGAGATTCACAGTGATAACTTGACGAAAACTCTACCGTTGGCTCTTCTCCTGCTTTTCAAGGTTCGAGTCATGGGTCTCATGGCTACCTTCGTCATAAGTATAGCTGGGCGCTATCTCAATGAGATCTCTGCCATTTCTTAAGATCTTGTGCCAGTTCCAGATCTATAGCGATGTTGTTTTCAAGAAAACGGTCCAGGGATTGACCGCTTTCTTGCACATCTTCATGCCATCTGCCAAAAGCACATCAATTTGCTTTCTACCGCAAACTGTATGATGCCAACGACGAGAAAGTGGACATGCGCCCTTTCAAGGATCGTATTTCCAGTACGTAAGTACGTCAATATATTTGAGTGGCGCTCTATTGCAGTAGTGGTCTTTCTTCCCATTCCATCGGCTGCCGAGACTTTATATTGTAAGGTCTTGAAGATCGCCACGTAGTCCGTTAATGCCTGAGCATGGCATGGCATGTCATTGTCCACCAAGATAATCCGACCGTCTGGTAGACAGGCCATGCATTCCCGTCCTTGCTGTATTTGTCTAAATTGAATACCCATTTTGTATTCGTGATCTAACCTGCAATGAGAAAAGCACGAAACTCAAGTGTTCTTGCCACAGAAGAAACATATCATGAAGACTATCGATGATCGTTACAAGGATTTCCCTTTCAGACCGAGAACTCTCTCGTAAAAGTCAATTTCTTTCAGTAGTGCGGCCTGTAGATTCTTCTCTTGACGCCAACCATGACCCTCCCCAGGATATACCTCATACTCCACATGAGCATTGGTGATCGCCCTGACCATCTCGTCCGCCTGTTGCTTTGGGACTATTTTGTCGATACTACCTTGCAGGACCTAAAACGAGGAACAATGGCGCATCAACATCATACCCCAACAGTGCTCAGGTTCAGATCCACGAACCAACAAGGGCATCTCGATCTTTCCCGCATGAGTCAGAGGCGACCTCTGTTTGAAGATGGCCAGATCCTCCGGGGAATCCGTCCCCATGGCACCAACAAGTTTTAATAGATATTTTGACTCGAATTTGTGGGTGCTATCCACGAACGACTTCAATTCCGTTACTCCATACAATGAATTTCCACCAGCGAACGCTCTTCTATCACTTCCGTAGGACAATGCACATAGCACCGTCCATCCGCCAGCAGATCCACCACGGATAAACATGCGCTTGGGGTCAACTAGGTTGTATGGAGCACTGGAGATACTTTTGGCAGCGGAGATAGTGTCCTCGACGTCGACCTCGCCCCACGTGCCTTCAAGGCGTTTAATATATTCCCGCCCATATCCAGATGATCCACCGTAGTTGACAGCCAACCTGATCAGATGCCCCATGGTCAGCCCCTTGGCGAACAGTAGTAACGATCCTGGGACACGCACCAAGCCCATCCACGAGAAGTAAAGTATTGCACCATCCAATCCAAGCCCTGTTTTTGAAGGCTAGTAGGCCCTCCGTGTACATGTACTACGCAGGGTGGGCGCTCGCCATCGATATTGGAGCCGGAATACTGTGGGTTCGTTGGGGGGTAGAATACGACATGAACTTCTCCCCCGGAGTGCCCACGGATAGTGAGGGGTTGAGGTGTCGATATGATTTCCTTCGGGAAGGATGTAATCCCACCCACGGTCCTGGGTTCAAGCACGGTAAACGTCACTTTCGGGGAGCTCTCCGACGTAGAGATGGTGCATTTCACAACACACTGCTTCTTGTCTACTTTCTCACCTATGAATACCACCTCTTGGTTCTGTTTAGAAACAGAACGTAGGCTCCCAATGACGACGTAATCAGTCTCGATGCGTCGAGGGTTCACGCCACCCTCCAAATTGAGGAGCTGCAGTTCGTCGCGGCCATTCTTGATCGCGACGGATAAGGCATATTTGTTCTCCATGTCAAGTACCGCATAGGGGAAGACATTCAACACCCACATGGGACTCCCAAAATCCCGAGGCACAGGTTTTGGGAACAAAGGGGTGGCGGTTCCGTCACTATATTTCCAAGGGTTGGTAAACTTTGATTCATCCGACGTGAAGATTAGCGTGTCATCAGACGTCCACTCCAGATAACCACAGCTGACGTCGTTCGGTTTACCCGCGATATGAACGTCGGTTTTGATGCGAAAACCATTTAAATCGGGGTCTATGACGATGTTCCCAACGTGGACCTCTGCACCCTCCCACGGCATATCGGGGTGTGACCATTGCTGCCAGGCGAGCCGGGTCCCGTCAGAACAGAACTTTAGGCACCCGTAGAAATCGGCGCCTGTGACGACGGATTTGACGGTCTTGGTGCGCGTGTTAATTGTACAGAGGGTATTGATTACTTTGGCTGGCTCATCAATGGTATGGTCTTCTAGTATGGCTACCAGGAGATGGGTATGTAGTGGGTGCATGGCAAAGGCCGCGTACCGATAAGGCTTGTCCGCTTCATAGCGATCATCAGTCTCGAGCGACAGTCTGAGATACAGCATTCTTACCTGGAGTAATAGCCTCGGGTTCATCGCCTTCCTTCACGCTATATACCCTTCCATCCGCGTAATGCGAAAAGTACACCACTCCATTGTGCACTATTGCAGATGCCCCTCCATACTCGTGCACGCCAGTCCTGAAATTCCATGTCTTGCCGCTAGTAACATCGCGGCCAGTCGCTGTATTGACAACAACATTACGACCTGCCTCAGAAGGGCGGCTCTCGATGTGGTAGACTATGGAAGTAGCGGGGTCCACTAAGATGTCAGAGACCCGAACACCCTAAGTTAAGTCAATTGATTAGATTAGATGTACCAGGGTGTGAGTGGCTCTCCGCATACATTCTTCATGATCGCATCCGCCGTTACAGGGGAGGTCCAAGTGCCATAGGGTGCTTTTTGAACAGTCATTTTGGTGTGGATATCCACACATTGGCAGTGGCCGGTATCTGATGACGCAGTGCACGTGCCAGTGGCGACTACTACTATAAGGTGGATGTTTTGTTTTGTTCTTCGTCTCTTTCTTTTTTACTCACAAAAATCTCATCGTTATGTAACTTGAACCGGATTAAAATTGATCAAAGAAGTTAAATGTACAATAAATTGCAAGCTACTAGTGGTCAAAATCACTCGTTTCGCGGGACACGTCCACAGAAATGCGTGCTAGCACATAAGACTATACATTTCCCACCAATGTATATGGACATTGCGCCAGTTACCCTTCAAAAACAATGTAAAGCACCTTTTACGGGGGGACAAAAATAGAGAAGATTAATAATGTAAGCATCACCTCTTACCATGGCCTCACTCGTGGTTCCACGACATCGCATGGCCTGGATAGCCGTCCATATCCGCAATCATTCGCTGGAAACAAGGTACACCAACTTTTCCCCTGATACAGGCTTCATCCACGGTTCCGGGCCAGCTGCCTTCCGTGTTTCTGGCATCCCAGTGCCAAGCAGGGCAAAACCGTCCGGAACGATCCTATCAAGACCTCCAGGCATCAATCGAATAGGAACGGGGTCGATTGGGAACTTTGAGTGATCAGTGGACGATCCCCTGGAAAGGAATTTAAAGAATTCGACACTGAAAGCTCTCCACGATGGATAAGGTGGAAATATAATTTTTCCCTCTACACACAAAATATTAGATAGCCGAGAGGCCCAGATGATAATGAGGCGTACCTTGGGACGTGAGCTCGTGGCCAAGGCCAAACCAGACAGCACTGTATATAGCATTGACACCCTCCCTGATACTGTCTTGATTCCAAGAATCCATCCTGATGACTGCGATGGTTCCCCCAGAGTCAGCGAAGGTCTTCGATATCTGTCCGGTACTGTCGCCGAGTGAGATACAGTCAAACGCGGCATCGATACCGCCAGATGCCTTGCGCACATCGTCGACCCAAGTTTTCGAGTGATAGTCGAATACAGCTTCTACACCGTGCTCGAGCAGTTTTGTATGGTGTTTCGGACTGGCGGTGGCAAAGATGCGGTAGTGTTTGTTGGACCGGGTGCGTGCGAGACGCAGGACCTCCACGGCAAATATACCAATGGCTGTCGAGGCCGAGTAGATGAGGACGGTTGGTGGATCAGAAGACGGACTTATGATGGGTACGGGATTGGGGAAGGGCGCGTTGAGGCCCAGACGGATGAAAAGCGCCTGTGAAGTTGGTCAGAAAAACGGCCAATGGTCGAGGAATATCACTGACTTGAGCAGCGGTCAGAGAGCAGAGAGGAAAAGCGGCGGCCTGACTCAGATCGACCCCGTTCGGGACATGTATAGCCAAGTCCGCTGCAAGTACTGCGTATTCAGCAAAACCTCCAGGTCGAGGGTTGCCAGATGTCGCTTTCAATATACGGTGAGACTTTCGGCACATAGAGACGGTGTTGAACGGAGACTTACCGCCCTGTAGGAGTCCGGCCGCTCTATCGCCAACATTCCAATCAGTAACACCCTCCCCAAGTTTATCGACTGTTCCTGCAATATCACTCCCCACTACCCGACCAGGAGGAGCAACTGGGTTGGAGACGTAAAGCGGGTCGACGGTGTTCAGAGCGACGCAGTGTACTTTGACGCTGAAATTGTCGGTCAACAATACCGTGACCAACTTTGTTCATGATCGACACTCACCGAATCTCATTCGCTGCTGTTTCTGGTACAGCTATGTCAGAAACTACAGCGGTGTTTCCAGGTGCCGTAATAAGAGCTTTCATGGTTAATGATAAGTCATTGGAGCGCTTGTTTCAGGTTATGTGTTGTCCTTTATATGTCCTTTGAGACATGTTGAATCAGCATAGGTGACGACATACTGTGGATGCATGCAGCACATTAGTTTAGACTCCGCGGCACTTGCTTGTCGCACAGATCCAGAGTAGACGACGCGATGCGTCTGTCAAGTTTATAAACTAAGGGAGCAAGGATTAAGAGGTTTGCAGACTCCGTTAAGTTTCAGGCTCAAACGACGACCAGCGAGTCGTGTGCTGGTCGAGCATTTTCCGATGTGATGTCCATCAGGGACTTCCTGCACAGACTGACCTAAGGCAAGTTCGACCTAGCATAACCTACGCAGGCCGATAGCTCAGTGCGTAGAAACAAATCAGAGTAAAACCCAGAGACACAACGCGTCAATACTCCGAGTCATACCACGTGCCAAGCACGTCTGCGTGTCCCAGGCTCCAGAAATTGAGCAGCTTCCAGGGACCTGATAATACAATTCCTCGGATTCTGCCTCCTCGATCAGAAACAGCATAAATTAATTCATTGGCGTACACACTGCATGTCATCTTTTAGTCATAAAATAATTGTTATGGAGACGCCAGGAACGTCTCCGCGAATGCACAATCCTAAATCTCTTGAGGACGCGCGGTATGTGTCTACCTGATAATAGGAGGCTGGATGACGGTTCGCAGAGCTCAAAGTATACAGTGGTTAGCTGATACCCAATGCATTAGCCACCGCAGTTGGGAGATTTACAAGGAACGCTGCCTTTGAAGGATGCGAGACTAGGCTGCCGATAAAAATATTGGTTAACAGCGGAAGGCCATGTCTTCCAGTAGCTGTAGCAGTTCAAGCATGGAGGGCCGAAGATAGCATGCTTGGTTCCAGCAACTGTCGAGCATGGCCCAAAATGTGTCCTTATTCTTGAGTTGCATATGACATTGTGCACCTCTCGAAGGCTTCACCCCTCGCATGATGTCCACTATCACAGCATGATCGTTCGTGCGTTGAGGATATGGCAACTGCCCAGTTGCAATCTAATGTTATTGACGATATCAGTCAGACGTGGGTGAGTAATTGAGGCAGTCTCCTACCTCCAAGCAAACCGACGCAAATGCGTACACATCACTGAAAGTAGTGATCGGAGGAGCTCGACCGTCGTCCTCGACAAGCGCAAGAACCAGCTCAGGTGCCATCCACCTAGTTGAACCGGCAAAGAAGGATGACCCAACATTCATAGTATCCGTCATTTCCTCGATAACCTGAGACAGTCCGAAATCCGTAATGATCGGGCGCCCGTGCTCGTCAATGAGAATATTACCCTGGATGAATTAAGGCATATCAGCACCCGACGCCGGAAGCGTCTGTAAAGCATGCCTGACCCCCTTCAAGTCACCGTGTATGATGACCGGTTGAAAAGTGTGAAGGTAGGTAATTCCTGATGCTATCTGTACGATCTGTTTTTGCCCAATTACTAATGCTGGTTAAAAGCCACTGTTGGATATCGAAACTCACCAGGCTCATTCTGTTCACCGAGCCATTATTCTTTAGGTAATGACAAATTGTCCCATTGTGGCACCAAGGTGACACCATCCCAACACTATCGTCGAACTGAACAATGCCGAAAAGCTCGCTGACGTTCCGGTGACACAATTTGTGCCACGCGACCACCTCAGCTCGAAGGCGCTGAACAAATCAAATTAGTGATGTAGACACCGAAGATGGATATTGGGAATATATATTTACCTTCATCAGCTTCTCCTTGACGTTCTTGACCATGATTTGTCGGAGAACTTTTATCGCAACCTGGTCAAACAGATGTCAGTCGTAATACAAGAGCGAAACTTGCATCCTCACATTCCGTGGTCGCTTCTCGACAGGATCATTCCATACTCCCTTCCAGACATCCGAGAATCCACCGTACCCAACGGCAGAGGTGCCGACGCGAATAACCTCATCTGTGAGATCGTTCAAAACCAGAGACCCTTTGACTACTAGAGTTTTTGTCACGGTTTCTTGCAAAAACTTTTGACGACATCGCTGCTTCAGTCGACTGTAATCCTGGTGCTCTTGTATCCATCGAAATTCATCATAAGAAGAGATAGAGAGTGAAAGAGGACGAAGTGCGGAGAAATAGAGATAGCGTGGATAGGTCTGAAGGATCATGGAGTTCCGTAGGTGGACATCCACCGGAAATTCGATGCCGACAGGTATTCGTACTGTTGAGGAGTCAGCAGGGATCGATGAGGGGCGCGTATTAGGGTTTCCAAGGATGTAGAACGCGAAGGTGGGCAATATGGGGAAGAACAAATCGCAACACTCACTGGCGATAAGTATGGGACCCGATAAGTGAGCGTAAGCCAACATTCGATAGGAAACACTCACGGATCTTCATCAAAACCCTCATCAAGTGTTCCGAAGCATGAGTCTGGAAAAATGAACTCCTGATCCTCCGAGGCTACGCCAATGCAAACCTCTGCATCCCATAGGCGCCAGCAGTATAGATTCATTGCGGCTCGAAACGCATCAAGCGATGCAGTACGATGTTCGGGCCGCAGATCCCGAGGAAGACACGGGTCACTATCATCTACTGTGTACAGCAGGAACCTTGTAAACTCCCTAATAATGACCCGGCGGCGAAGCTCGGTTATCACTGGGTGGTAATGGTCCTCCTCAGCGGGCTCTTCCAGCGACTGCAAAATCTCACGGTATTTGGTACTATTCCGAAAGCGCAGGAATGTCAAGTATCTGGATAACGATTCCACGGATTTTTTGTCAAAGCAAAATGAACCCGTCCTGGTAGGAGCACCGCTTGTGTACGTGAGTTCGATCAATCGAGCAAGAGTACTTTCAGCTTCAGATTCCAGACGATAGAATGCCCGTTCAGCCGCCTCGACGAGCTCCGTGGAAGTGGCATCACCATGAAGCTCTTTGAGGACAGATCCTGAGTGCGGTGGAATATGTCGAGTCTCTGACAATTTGTTGTCGTAGACATTATAGATGTGAATACGAGAGTCGCGAGGTAAATCATTTGGTCCGCTTCGAGAACACGGTGTACATAAATGATTTGGATGCCAATCGATAAACACTAATGTACTCACGACTGAGATAACCAGAACTTCCAGATGAACTGCGGGATGTAATGGGGAACCTCGGATGCATTCGCCTGTAGCTTGAACATGTCGTCATGAACAAATCAGTCGCTAGAGAGCGGGATGGACACGTCCTGTGTTTGAATGTCACTTCGAAAGGGCGGTGTGTAGGCGGCTTTGATTAGCTTCAAGTTTCCCAGGAATGCCTAAGGCTGTGCGTCGTGTGGCCAGACTGAATTGGGGTCAGAGAGCCATTTGAGGCATAGCGAGTGTGTAGCTTGGTGGAGGGGAGATAAAGGGCATAGAACTCTTGTCGACATAGCCAGCTTTAAGCACAGGCACCGTCGACGTCATCCAATGGACAGCCTCATGTCGGAATGCGACAGGGTCCAGTGGAGCAACCAGCGGCAAGCGCAACACTCCGTAAATCACTCAAGTATATCATGTGTACGTGTGGAGTCCTGTAAACGGGGCTAGAACAAGCCTCATCCCTAAGTATTCCCCGTATACCATTGCGCAATTGAAATTCCGGCCATGCCGCTTGTTATTGTAAATGAAGTTAGCGCCGCGAGGAAGTTGGAAGTCGGACCACAAATGCAACGGCACGTGCAAGTTGCAACCACGTGCATATTATGCCCACCCTGGAACAAATAGCAATATGCACAAAGAACCGACGCGACTTATATTTTCTCCAGACTGGTTTCCCTCCCATACGTTCATTGACAATGGTTGCACTCGTACAACGTCCCGCTCCCACTTTTACAGGCACTGCTGTTGTAGATGGCCAATTTACCGACATTTCTCTCTCAGACTACCCCGGTCAATGGTTAGTGACACGCATGCACCTAGTTTGCGTGGCAGGCTAATTTTTTTTTTCCAGGGTTGTTCTCTTGTTCTATCCAATGTATGTATTCTGAACTGCTGGCACTTATTTTGCTGACTTGAGTATCACAGGGACTTTACCTTTGTGTGCCCCACGTAAATGTTGCATTCTTGTAAGCTTGATCAGTTTACAGAACACGAACTCCATTATTTCAGAGAGATTCTCGCGTTCAATGATGCACTGCCAACACTCAAAGAGATCAACACGACTGTCCTTGGTCTGTCGCCCACGTTTCATTTACTAGCACGCGATTAATCTTAATTAATGGCCATGCACAGGTATTTCCACTGACTCTGAATACTCTCATTTCGCGTGGTCGATGCAACCACGCAGCCAGGGAGGCATTGGACCTGACCTTAAACTTCCCCTGGTTGCCGATAGAAACATGAATATCTCTCGTGACTACGGAGTCCTTCTTGAAGACAAAGGTATCGCTTTACGCGGCTTATTCGTGATTGATCCACAGGGAGTCCTTAGGTATGTGTGAGATTTGTATCCGACTACTTTGTTAAATCGTCGCATCAGGCAAATCACCGTCAATGATCTTCCAGTAGGTCGTTCAGTTGACGAGACGATCCGCTTGATCAAGGCCTTCCAATTCACCGTATGTTATGACGTAGCCGATCTGATGAATGTAGTCACATTTGTCTTTTTTAGGACAAACACGGCGAAGTCTGCCCAGTGAATTGGAGTGAAGGGTCGAAGACTATGAAACCGGATCCTAAGGGATCCCTCGAATACTTCTCCTCGGTTGGTGGTCCGAACATAGATGGGGATACGAACGGCGTCGCAAAGAAGCGCCCTCGTGTGGCCTGAACCACATTTTGCTATGCTCTCGCAACGTGTTTTAAGGATGCGGCGCGTTGTCGGAATTTAGAGTGCTCCTCATTCATTTACATATCCCGTTCCTCACTGCATTTTAGACGACGCTTCTCGACCTAATTTTAGAGTCGGATATAAGCAGATATAATTACTACTGACAGTGTTGGACACGTTCTACATGTTTTTGAAATTTACAATTTTCACAGGAAGACCGTGAGCGAGTTGGAGTTACAATTGCCACGCTTCCAAGTACTGTACCATTTCATTCAATTCGTCGGTCACACATCACAGCCCTTCCGAAATCGACGAAATATCATGCATGTCCTGGGTCACACAGGATGACTGACGAAATGGCTGGGGAAATATGTCACTGAAAAAAAAAACCAAAATATTGCCTTAAATTCAGTAGTCTATGGTATCTTGCAACCTAAGCTATTAGGCATGCGTGCAGCACATGCGAGTCCAAATTTGGCTTCCTGAACAGAAGAAATGAAATTGTGAATGACGTGGGAACGAGGTAAGCGCTCATACGTCGATGTCTCATCCTTCAACATCCACGTCTGAATCATCACTATCGTTGTGTCGCCAGAAGTCCCTGTAATTCCTGTTTGCCATTTTCTTGCGTTTGCCTCCCCCATTCTCTTCTGGTACAGTATCTGTTTCTCCTGATGTCTCCCCTTCAACTGGAGATCCACTCATGCTCTCTGCCACTCTGATTGACATCAGTGAGCCGCTTGAATGGGTTGCAACACCATCTGGCATCTCGTCTCCAATGACCATCGCAATGAGGGTCTGGATTGGCACATCACTATCATCCTCGTCCTTGTCCTCCTCTTCAGTAGTCACAATCTGATCCTCAGCTAGTCCCGAAACCTTTTCAGCCGGCAAATCTTGTACTTTGTTCATTGTCAGCTCGTTCCAAAATGCGGGGTCCTTCTCTTTCATCTCTCGGAGTGCTTCTCTAGCTTCAAAGCTAGTCAAGCATTCATACGACAGGTTCCACTTTTGCACAATGCACAGTTCAAACACCTGATCATCAAGATCAGTATCAGTTCACTTGGATACTGGTCTGTTCTCACCCTTTTCACAAGCTCCTCATGATTTACTGATTGATATGCATTCCAGAGCCAACGTACACTGCGGTTTCGGAGCACTCCAAGACGATCGTCTATTGTCAACGTGGTTTTTCTTTTCTCCAGCTGTGCAAGAATCTCGTTGACGATGTCTTCATGATAAGACCGCTTCATTGACAGCTTGAGTGGTCGCTGAATGCTGACATCACAGGGCTGATGGACACCTGTACAACCGCCAGGTACGAAATTGAGAATGATCTGTGGGTGATATTCCTTCATCCAGTCATGAAATTCATTTGAACGGTGCACAGACCAGACATCGATCTGCCAGAGCACTTTTTGACGGGGTGGTAGGTGAAGCTTCAGCTTCTCGTTATCGAAGTAAGGTGCAAGGATGTTGTCAACAAAGGATCGCATTGTTTGCTGATTCGACCAATAGGCCTTCGTTCCTGAGAACTTTAACAAAAAACCGGCACTGAGAGCATCATTGTAATGGGCTGTGGATGATTCTGGAAGTAATCTTTTTGTCATGCCCTCGTATATTGCTTGAAATGGTAGCAAGGTGCCATTAGCTGCAACTGAGACCATCACTGTGAACACGCATTTCTCATCAATGCCTATCACAGACACCTGTTTCGCTCCAGTATCTGCCCAGGTCATTCGGTTGCCAGGTGCATACACCACCTGAGTCTGATCAGAGTTGACATATAGTTCGGGAGGAATGTCTTCTTCCTTGATGACATATGATTTATGAAAGAACGACTTCTCACACTGGTCTTCCCAGTCACTAGGATGTTTATGTGCTGCCCGGGTTGCTTTGCGCACGCTCCATGACAACGTCTTGTGTAGCCATCCACAGACAAAGGAATCGGATGCTCAAAATGTTGAGCCATCTTTGAATTTCTTGTTGAAGATCTCAGGTTTCATTTGCATGATTATAGCAAGCATAAGACCGCGTGCCGTCACAATGGTTAGAGGTGCATCTGCCTTTCGCAATGCTATCAGTCGAGCTTTAATCGCTTCCACAACCTCAGGATATTCAGTCTGGGGATATGATGTATGAGTAGCTGGTTTTTCGTAGATCTTTCAGACATACCAAGATCCCCTGTCTTCCTCCTTTATCGTGGCCAGGATTGTTTCCTCGCTCAACCTTCTTCAAGACAGCAGCCATCCACTTGGGTTTCTCACCTTTCCGATCAATCCACTCATTCACGGTGGAGCGTGTGATGCCAGCAAATGTGTCTTTGTCCCTTCGCTTCAATGCACGGACGATATCTGAAGCACCCATTCTCCACCCAACCTCTTT
>QFEU01003308.1:0-30002 GCA_003316345.1 Tricholoma terreum
TGGCCAGGTGAATTTCAAGTTGTCAGGAACCTTGGAGTTTACTGCCGCCTGGGCATGTCACATGGTTACTTTTGAGTGCTTGCCAGTGGTGTCATTACTATTGAGGTATAGAAATTAAACAAACCCCCTACACGCAAATGCACAGGAGGGGCATGCTCTAACTAACAACATTTTGGCTCTTGAGGGGAGTCACTGTCCCGTGCCGTCTCTCGTGCCCCTGTAGCACCACCAGGCATGTCCTAACGAATGAAATTTTGCCCCTCCCATGTCATGAGGGAGGGGCCATGAAACTAAACTAATTAAGTAAACTAAAACCCCTCACACAAGACGCGCAAGGGGTTCTGCTGCCCCGGGTGTGGTTGTAGGCCGTCCCTGTCCCCGTCCTCCTCATTTTCGTCCATCCTGACCCTGCTGTCTCCTGCGTGCTATGTCCCCGGGTGCGTCGTTGGCCATAGGTCCCTCCTGGCAGTCCTTGTCGTCGAGGTCCCCATCGTCCAGCCATTGTGCCCCTTCTGCCGTCATCCTCATTGTCCCTGCTGTCGAACCTGTCCACCCTGCAAGCAGTGGCTCGCAGCAGTGCTGGGTGGCGCTGTGTCCCTGGGTACATCGTTGGCAGTAGGTCCCCCGTGCATGGTCCTGTCCCTGTGGCGGTCCTCATCGTTGTGGTCCCGTTCCCTGTTGCGCCCCTCCGCTGTCGTTCTCCTCGTCCTTGCCATCGAATCTGGGTCTTCCGTCATCGTTGCGGGGTGCTGGGTTATTCATCGTCAGTGTCGGGTACTGGTGCCGGTGTCCATCATCATCATAGGGTGGTCGTGCTGGTGGTGAGGGTCCTGGGTCTTCGTGATCGTGGTCGTTGGGCACTGGTCCTCGTGGTTGTTGTTGTTGTTGGCTGCTAGCACCATGATCCACCGGCTCGCAGGACTGGGGGCGAGCTGGGTTGTTCCTTGTCGTCGTGGGGCCCTGGTGCTCGTTTTTGTCTGGTTATCCGTCGTTGTGGTTGGGGTGTGTTGTTTCTGGGGCCATCATTACAACATGTTTATATAACCTAACAATGATGAAAACCATTTGTTAGTTGAAAGAAACAAGATAAAAAAAACTTACCGAGGGCCCAAACAAATGATAGATGTCATTTGGGCCCGGTTCGTGCGTGATCTGGCTTGTAGATGTTGTTCTCTGGCGTTGGTGGCAAGCGTGGGAGTCTGGGCTGTGGGTGTCGACGAAGCAGTGGTGGTACCGTGGTAGAGGGATCATGTTGCGAAGAATCTGCTGGCGTTCAGTGTTGTCAGGACCCCAAGTGCGGCCGTGACACTGGCTGTAATGCAATCATTGCAGAAATTGCAGTCTAGTTCGAAGAAATAGTGATTCAACATGAAAATAGTGATTCGGAAGCCCGGACCGAATAACTATTACTAACTAATAGTACTAAAGTTGTCGTACCTCTTCCGATATCATGTCGGGCCCTTGCACGTCTACAGCTCTGTTAAGTTGTTTATTTGGCTCTACATATCAGTGATGGAACCCGCGACGCATTCAGCTCGTCGGCCTGCGGAGTCCCGCCGCCGATAAAACCAGACAACAACTAGGAATATGCATGGGTTCACAGCATCCGTAAGGGTAACAGGTATGGGTACCAGAGGGTCAGGGTACGGGTAACAATCTAATGACCCGCCAACCCGTCTGCCAACCCGCTGACAGTAAGTAAATATAGTGATCAATTATGTAACAGAACATGATCGAAACTGTAATAACATAAACTATACAGTTCCAAGCCACTGACATTAGTACAAAAGAGGGAACCTTGACCCGACATCAGCAGTTTGATGCGATGCCACCCAGTTCAGGTAAATCTGATGCGACATCCCAGAAGTCATCGGGGAAGGGTTCCTTAAAAGAAACGCTGAAACGCAAGGCTTCCAAGCTCATAAAAGCTGTCGTACCAAGAATGAAGAAAAAGAAGAAACGTGATGGAGACGACCAGTCGTTGTCATCAGTCGAAGAACCCACAGGCGATAAAAGCGGCAATATTACAGAGGCACTATCAGAAGTCATCGACATTAATGATGGGTCTGGGTCCGAAGAATCAGCCGAAGAGGATCAAGAGGCAGAGCTTGGTACTCTCTCGTAGCCCTACAAAAATTTGAATGCTCATCCATTTCCTAGAACGACTGAAGAAGGATTGGAACGCACCTATCTATGCATTCTTTGAACCCACTCCTAATGTTGGTCATGAAGCTGGTCGTCGATACCATGAGTTCCTCTGTGCTGCCAAGGGCTGTTCGGAAAAAATCTGACACTACCTCGATAAGAAAGATGCGAAGTCAACAAGCAACTTATGAAAACACGCCAAGCTTTGCTGGGGTGCTGATGCGGTTGAGGCAGCTGATAGAACCAAGAACGCAAAGGAGGCTCATGAAGCGGTCGTCAAACCACTGACAAAGGATGGATCGATTACCACTATATTTGAACGGGTCGGAAAGGGAAAGGTTACATACTCACACAGGCAACACACTAAGTCTGAGACGAAGTAGGTTTTCATTCACGTTGAAACAACATTTTTGAACCGTACCACAGGGCCGAGATCGTACATTGGATATCAGAAAGTAATCGGCCTTTCGAGATTGTAAGGGATCGTGGATTTCAGTCATTGATGAAAACTGGACGGCCAGAGTACTACATACCATCGCCTTCAACCGTGTCCCGTGATGTTCGTTTGGTATTTGCACGCTGCCGTCAACGGATCGCTAAAATGTTACGTGTAAGTCATATATCTTGTACAGTGATGGCGTCGAGTACTCACCTCACGAAAGGAATACGACGGTGATTTGAGCTTTGCAACAGACGCCTGGATGTCCCCTAACCATCGAGCTTTTGTTGCCCTTACAGTTCATCTGGAGCGGAAGGGAGAACCACTGTGTTTGGTTTTAGATGTCGTTGAGGTTGCAACGATATGCACGCACCTAATTGTTGCCCATTTCCCCATTGACAAAGTTCTTCAGTCCCACTCAGGACTGAATTTGGCCATAGTTTTCGCGAACGTCTTACAACAATTCGGAATAGCACACAAGGTGAGGACAGCATCATTACACAAATCGGATGAGAGCTCACCTACCCTTAAAGATCCTCAGTGTCACCTGCAACAACGCATCATGTAACAATGTGATGATCGAGGAGCTGGCGAAGAAGGTACCCGACTTCTTTGTTGTCAACCACACAAGGTGTTTCCTACATATCATCAATCTCTGTGCCAAATCGATTATCAGACAATTCGACGTACCAAAAAAGAAAGCAGACGACGATTTGGACGATTTGGACATGAGCGCTGCGGATCAAGACCTACAAGACCTCGCAGGAGACCTCGAGCTTGAAGAACAGTTAACGAGTGAAGCGATCGCCCAGCAAACGATCGATGGCATCGCCGTTGAGGTGGATCAGGAACAGGATGATGACGTTGATGGCTGGGTGGATGAAATGGCGGCACTTTCGCCATCGGAACGGGAGGAATTGGAAGAAAGTATTCGCCCCATGAAGTTGGTTCTTGTCAAGGTTAGTTAGGTTGACAATTTTAAAGCTAGGCGCTACATACCTTGACAGCTTCGAAAAATCACCTTTAAAATCATCAACTCAACGACCATCATCCTTCCGGCATGGCGAAAACTCCTGAAAGAGCTCAAGCAGCATGACCGGATCATGCCTCGTGATGTTACCACTTGCTGGAACTCCACCTACAACATGTTGAATTTTGCGCTGGAATACCGGGATGCGATCAATACGTTGACGGCTGATTGACAGAATGATCTTCGAGCGTACGAGCTGAACGATGGTGAATGGATCATCGCGAGTCAACTGAGCGATGTGCTGAAGGTGAGTCACAAGTTCATTCCGCGGATCGCTTTGTCATAGATTGTTGCACAGGTTCTCAAGAATGCAACTCTGTTCTTCTCACGTGGCACGCCAAATCTCGCCACCGTCATTCCAGCCATGGATTTCATCAACGACCGTCTTACTGCTCAGACCAAGAACCGTTCCCTTTCTCCGGCCATCAAAGCATCACTAGGTCTTGGAAAACGAACGCTTAATAAGTATTACTCGCTAAGTGATTCCTCCGAGGTTTATCGCATCGCGATGGGTATGCTGTTGTCCTCTTATTTCTTATTGTCGTAACTGATTCATATTATATCATAGTCCTCCATCCGCGTCACAAGTTAAGTTACTTTAAGAATGCCGGCTGGGAACAAGAATGGATCGACACTGCAAAGGAGCTCGTTCGTGACGAATTTGATCGATCATACAAGCAGGACGACACTAGCGATGTCGACAAATCACCTACCCATCCTCTGGAAAAGGTCTGTGACCATGAAACAGATGTTCTTGCTATCGTATTTACCACTACATCAGGCTTCACCATCAAAGCCGAAAAACCTCTTCGACAGCCTTCCATCACTGGCTGCCCCTGGACACAAGGAACTTCGCGATGACCTTGATCGATATCTTAGCACTAACCCAGAGGCGGTAGAGAATGTTTTGATGTGGTGGACGGAGCGCCGTGGAATGTATCCACAGCTTTCACGCATGGCATTGGATTACTTGTCCATCCCAGGTATGTTAATCCTTAATCTTAGCGCAAGTTGTGTTATTTTTTGTTAACATGTATATTAGCTACTTCAGTTGATGTAGAACGCGTTTTCAGCCGTGGCCGACTAATATTGTCTCATGTTCGTAGTCGCCTGTCGGCTCAGTCCACTCAGGCATTGATTTGTCTTGGATCTTGAGCTTGTTGGGCCTGGTAAAGGATTCAGACGTCATGGCAGTTACTGTTCTTCCTGAAGTCGAAGAGGAGGAGGAGCCTGAGCTTGAGAAAGGATGGGACGATATCATTTGATAGAACTTCTGCTTGCTCGTCAAAAATTACTGTATGCTGTAAACCCACGGGTTATACCCTTACCCGCCCTAACCCGTCATTGATAACCCATGGGCATGGGGGTATATACCCCTAGGGGTTCGAGTACGGGTCATTCTGTCAGTACCCGGGGGTTACCCGTGCATATGCCTAACAACAACTAAATTGAGGAAGTCGTCAAGGGGCCCATCGACATGATTTTAGTTGTCATTGCGATTCCCAGGCCATTAACAATAATATTAATATACTTAGCTATCTAAGATGCTTCAAGTGCAGCACCTAGTCAATGTAAGAGACTCGTCTCTTACAAGACTTACTCTCGTCGATCACCATTTCCATACGGTCACCTGTACATCACGTGTAGTAGACTCACGTGTAGTTGACCCTTGATTATTATGCATCAGGTTGTATTATCTTATCATCTTTGAATCCATACCACTTTCATCTCATTGTTCCCCCGTCTTGAGTGTTGGAAGTGCATACTTCCTTCCACTTTTTTTTTGAGACGAACGTGATTGCAGGACAATCAAAACACTGGCCACCGCTTCCCTCAGAGTAACCATCCATCAGAGTAACCACCCAACAACTTTCCACCTTATCGCCGCTGTCAACCTTATCCTTATTGTTCCTTGCTTCTCCCACACCCGCCTGGGGTATACCTTGAGAAACGTCATTTTGCACCGATGATGGGTCCCTACACCGCCTGGCCGCGGAAAACACGATATTGAGTAATTTCAGTATCATAACCTTCTAACATTCCTACAACATTCCCCGCCTAACTGTCTTCAACGCCTGCGACCTCCTTCTGCGACTTTGCGACCGGGTCGCATCATAGTCCGTGGCAGCAGACCATTGCATCAAACAATCCGATCAAACGCCCCACTACTCCACTTGGTCCTTAGCAGTTGGTAGTACCGAAAGCAGTGTCTACATGAGGGTCGCATACTCGGGGTAGCAAGGGAAGGCAGTGTCGAGTTTCGTTTTATTCATTATATTCCTTTCATATTATTTCAGCTTTATTACTTTCCATTTCTTTGACTTCTATAAAAGCCCATCGTATATACCACAATAAAACAGTTCAGTTCCCCCCTTTCGACTACAGTTCAGTACCAGTTCAGAGTTAACAGCTCAAAGAAAGCCTTCGACACTATCAACCATTGCGACTTCAACATTTGCGACTTCTGCGATCCGCGCAGCACCAACCTCCTTGTTACAGAACGGTCGACCCGACGACCAAGCTACGTATCATAACTCTTCGAACTAGACCGCACATCCACGGCCATATTGCACTAACCATGCTCATCGTCTACTCCACCGAATAGAACAGGTCGCACTTACGCATCGCACGTCGCGCACCTTCATTGAAGGGAGTAACCGAGACCCTTTGAGCTAACAACCCCCTCGATCAATCAGTTTTTTGTTTTCCCCACCAGTGGGAGCGGCAAATGAACATCACCGACACCTCACGTCATTGCCCCACAAGAGCAAGGATTCTCCTACATAAGCCCCCAAAAAGGGAGAAAAAAAAGCGAGCATCTTGCCCACACCCTTACCACCACACCTTGCCCAACACTCATAGCTCACAAGCTGTCTCGCAAACCGTCTACGCTCCATCTGCTCACCACTCGCAGCCGCGCACGCACCCAACGCTGGCTCACACCCCTGCCCAGTTCATCCAGTCACTTGCCCTCGCTCGCGCCCTCGCCACCCGCTGCGCATATACGCCCACCCTTGTACTCCCCCACACGCACACCACGCACGAGCTCCTCGGAATCAGAAGCTGAAACTCAAACATGCCCTGCAACTTGTAATATGGCATCTGAGATCCCTTACGCCCCTGCCACAGTCCAACAGCAATCCTCCAGTCATGCCCCAATTCTTTCAGCAGGCCGCATTACTATCACGGCTATACGCATTTGGGAAAACGCATGCCGCCGGTATTTTCAACACAAGACCGTTGCGGAGGCAAACCGTGTAGAGTCCATCATCTACAACTTCGAAGGGTCTAATGTCCAATCCTGGGTCAATGCCAATCTCGCTCGGCTCACAGCGCTGACCTTCTCACAGTTCCTCCTCGAATTCAAGAAGAAGTTCCTTCCTCGCAATTGGCAAGATGATCTTGTAGCTATCCAGATCAGAATGCAAGGAGTTCAAAGTTTCCTCTCCTGGACTGAAAAGGTCCGCGAAGCAAACGGGGAACTCAGGATCGCTAAGTCTACCTATCACATCAAAGAGGATAAATTACGTGCCCATTTCGTCCCAAGACTCTCCCCGAGCCTGAAGCTTTCGTACGATGCCCACAACACCCATGCAGACCTTGAGAAAATAACCGACCTTGACGCCTGGATCGAACGCGTCCACCTCCTTGATCTTGAACTTGACAACAAACGCGCTGAATGGGTGAAGATTGCAATGGAAGCCAGTCATGCCCCTACCAAGCCGCGTGGAGTCCTACGCAACTCCTCCGCCGCAAACACTCCCACCGCCTCAACCAGTGTTTCCACGGTTCCCTCGTCCACGAAGTCCGGTACACCCAAACTCACTCAGACCGAATACGATCTCTTGAAGGCTCACCGTGGCTGTTTTCGGTGCCGTCTTTTTTACGTAGGGCACGTCCCCCCAAACTGCACACTGGGACCAGATGAGCGCCCGAGCCCAGAGGCGGTGAAGAACTGTACCCTCGCCAGTGCCCTCAAGGCCAAGGCGGCTTTCGAGAAGAAGCAGACAAGCACCATCGTCGCCGCCGTGTTTGAGGCAGACAGTGAAGACAGTGACGTCATCTTGGGTGATGACGAAGCTGAAGAGTACGTGTATCCAAACTTTTCACTGCCTGACCACCTGTGGTGGACGTGCTGCATTGATGCACCAGCAACCTGTGCCCCTACCCCTGTCCGTGCACTTATTGACCATGGCTCCCCACCAGTGCTGATTTCGTCTGAATTCGCGGACATCATACATGTCTCCCCCGTTGCAAGCTTTTCAAACTGTTTTCTATTTCGGGCACATTGTTAGGAAAGAACAAAGATTCGGATGCTACCTCTGTTTTAGATGAATACTGTAAACCACACCCACAATCGCAAGATGTGTCATGGAAATCCCGCGTAGTCAATGCAGTGATTTGCCCCAACCTCCATACCGAGCTCATCCTAGGACTTGACTTCTTGGCCAAGAATAAGATCATTGTTGATGCCGAATTACGAACGGCAGTAGCAAAAGAGTCAAACTATGACCTTCTTAACCCTCCCAGGCCCGTCCCTAGCATTTCCCCAGCAACACCATATCAACGTAGACGAGTGGAAGCTTCAGCGATCAAAGAAGGACTGAAGAGTTCACGAAAATTGAGACAACTCGTCCACGACGAACTAACGAACTTATTCCAGGAGAACCCGCTACGTTTCAATTTCGACGCACACACGACTTCTTCACCAGATCTCATTGTGTCCATCCGAACGCACATTGAACAGCTCGCAGCACAAAAGATCCTAGACACCCTTGATATTAAATACAAAACCTCCTTTAAGGATCGTTTTCCTAAAGACATACCTCATGCGAAGGATCTACCAAAAGATGTATATCACCACATCGAAATAAAGCCAGGCACGCCCATTTCGGTCGGGCGTGCGTACTCATGTCCACAGAAATTCAGGGCAGGGTGGAAGACGTTAATCCAACAACATTCCACTGCGGGACACATCCGACCATCGTGTTCGCAATACGCATCACCCTCTTTCATCATCCCAAAAGCAGACCTCACGGTCCTCCCGAGGTGGGTAAACGATTACCGGAAACTCAACAGCGTCACTGTCCCGGACCATTATCCCCTACCCCGAATTGATGACATCCTCGCCGACTGCTCAAGAGGCAAGATTTGGGGAAAGATTGACATGACGAATTCTTTCTTTCAGACCCTCGTACACCCCGACCATGTAAAGTACATGGCGATGCTGACTCCCTTCGGCCTGTGGGAATGGGTGGTAATGCCGATGGGTCTGAGAAATTCACCCGCTACTCACCAATGTCGCGTCACACTGGCCTTAGGCGACCTCATTGGCAAAATCTGCCACGTATATTTGGACGATATCATTATTTGGTCATCATCCCTGGCAGAACACAAGATAAACGTAACACGCGTATTGGAAGCGCTGCGAACGGTGCACCTGTACTGTTCTCTAAAGAAATCGCAACTATTTACTACGGAGATTGATTTCCTTGGACACCACATCTCAACCCGTGGTATTGAGGCGGACACATCTAAAGTGGAACACATTATGAACTGGCCTACACCCACATCAGCAAAACACGTGTGACAGTTCCTTGGAATTGTAAGGTACATCAGTACGTTTCTACCTAGCCTGGCGGAGCACACCTCCGTCCTCACTCCTCTCACCAAAAAGGAGTGCAATGCGAGGTTCCCTACATGGACACATGAACACCAGCAGGCATTTGATGCCATCAAAGGACTTGTACTCAGCAGAGACTGCCTCACGTCGATCGACCATGAGAACCCCGGTAATAACAAAATCTTTGTGACCTGCGATGCAAGCAAATGACGCACGGGCGCGGTGCTAGCGTTCGGAGAAAATTGGGAGACAGCCTGGCCTGTGGCATTCGAAAGCAGGCAACTAAAAGGTGCTGAACTTCACTACCCGGTTCATGAACAGGAATTGCTGAGCATCATGCGTGCCCTGGCGAAATGGCGGCTCGTCTCTTACAAGACTTACTCTCGTCGATCACCATTTCCATACGGTCACCTGTACATCACGTGTAGTAGACTCACGTGTAGTTGACCCTTGATTATTACGCATCAGGTTGTATTATCTTATCATCTTTGAATCCATACCACTTTCATCTCATTGTTCCCCTGTCTTGAGTGTTGGAAGTGCATACTTCCTTCCAGTCAATGCCACTGTACAAAAATAGCTGAGCAAAATTCTTAAGTATTTTCCTTGAAAGGACAGATTCCAGACTGTCATCTCCGTTCAAAGAGCTTACAAGGCAATTTAGAAGAAACGATACGGCAGAATGTACCGTCCAAGCTTCATAGTCCAATCGAAGATGGGTGTCGTGACCATCTGTTCTATTTTCGGCCTACATGAATGAATGTCACGTGCTTTTCTCTATATATTTAGAATCAATCATTCTCGTTGTCAACTCCAACCTGTACCACAGCTCTCTTTTCTAACGGAGCAACTCTGCGTCGAGTCTGCATCGGCAAAGGGTACGAGTTTTCGGGCAGGAAGATGAAACATGGAACACAATTAAGCCGGAGCGTCTTCTAGACATTCATTGCATAGCGGTGAAATGGAAGCTGCTTGACTATGGCGTTCCAACACACGATTTTTCGAATATGTACCCCTTTGACGAAATACAAATACATACCCTTGAATCCATAATAATTCATATACGTCCTCCCACAAAAAAAAAGTTTTGAATTTTTATATTCCGGTCTGCCTATGGGAGACTACCTTGAATCTGTATACGTAGCTATAGCTTCATACACACCTGCACAGTGTGTGTAACACTGTCAAAAATACCTCAGCCGCATAATCGATGCATAATCCCGGACTCTGGAGAGGATTCATTGCAACCGGAACAGTGAAGACAAGTGTAAGACCGCAATGAATACTACGGGTGTTGCCAAAAAAATGCTGTATCTCCACAATGGCTGCTTCAAGTTTGTTGATGGTAAGAAGACCTCGTGGCTTGCTTGGGGCAGAGCGTTAACTTCAACCTTCAAGGTCCGTATTTTTTATTATGCTGTGTGCAAACTGTGTCGCAGCCGGATTCTAAATCTCCTCCGGAAGTTGCGAACGTGTTGGACAACCAGCAAGCTCACTAGCCTGTTCTACACATACTATAAACATTTTTTGGGAGGGAATCCTTTGAGACTCAGCTCTCAAAAGTCCCTATGCTGACTCCACCACTAGAAACCAAGACTCAAGGCAACACCAACAACTACTACACTCAACCTTCCAGATGTATTGGAGTTAGAATCGTTCACCACCTCCACATAGGAATGTCCCAGAGAAAGTCAAATAAGTAACTTGAGTAGCATACATTGAATCAAGTCAACGCGAGACTGAAAGATTTCAGTACATCTGAATCTCGGTATGCAACGAACTTAGAACAAAGCAAACCTATTCGTTACGCATACATCTGACGAGCCTTGCTCAGGCTGCTATTGTTCGTGACTTTGCAACACCTGGCCTGTCTGACGATAGCTGCCGCGGCCGCCGAAGATCCAGGGATGCGGAATATCAAAAATTCCAGATCAAAAAACTAATAATTTCCCCGATCTAGGGAGTGCAGTACACAAGCTCAGTACATAGTCCGACTGACATGTTACATTTCATTCGACACCCATGACCCCCTAGGTGAGCACTTCGCTTCCCGCGAGCGAACGTTCTCAAGATCCACCAAAGTCGTATCATAGTACTCAGCAGGCTTGCTGGGAATGGAGTCGGGTTTCGAGAATGTTGTAGAAGACCTTCGTGGATTGCAGGTGTGCAATTATAGTAGCAGTGAGTCAACCTCGTGGTGCTACACGACCAATTGACGCGTTCCCGATGTTAGTAGCAGCATTAACGTTCACTCTTCATGACATGATATCTAGCATAGAAGAAGAGGTATGGAGACCATTTTTGCTGCATTTTGCGTGCCAAACTCACGATAATGCCTTATGCATAGGTTGAACAGATTTGGATGTAAGGCATTGCCTTCCAATCTTGCTGTGCAATGTCTGAATGATTGGGACCGTGGAACAGGAAACAGTGGTCCAATTTGAAGCTGCTCTATGTATTCATCCGGGTGTTGTCGTTGGGCTCGCAGGTGTCTGTACACCGGCCATGTTCGATTTATGATTTTTTATGCAAGATCTTTTCACAGGATTTCCACTGGAATTACGCTAAGGCTTACGGCCGGCGCTTCAAACAACCTGGGTGTTTGTCGGATGTTAGCAGGCTTTCAAGGCGCTGCCGCCCAGGTTCTAATGATGGCTGTCCAAACTATCCTGATGCTGAGAGGTATGGCGTTGCTATACTGAACGACTCAGATTGCTGAGGCTACGCTTTACGAACTTAGTGCAAGCTCTCTATTATGACAAAACCTATCTTAAACATCTACTTCGTGCTTTTTTTATTTTGGAACAGATAACCATGGGCGTGCTATTCGGCGTCGCGATGCCCGGATTACAATTCGGCGCGCACTGTGTCATCACAGACTTCCCGCGCATTTCTGCAGGGTTTTTGTGCGTTTCATCCATACCTACGACCCCTTCGTTTTTTGACCTCCATCCAGTATTGCACCAATTCTTTTTGAGTTTGTCCTCTTTGTCCTGACTATGATAAAATTCTATCATGCTGTGCGGGAAGGGTGGGGTCGAGAACAAATTCTGACTCGTTTCTTAAAGGATGGCATATGGGCGTTTGCGTTGCCTTTTGGTATGTATTACTTTCATTTACTAAATCTCTCGCTGGAATAACACCACAGTTATCCTCGCGTTGAACTCATTTTGCACGGCACTTTTGTCAGGAGCCATGTCGTCTGTTATATACTCGTATGCCCCGTCGCACATCCTCGCTAACTGTCGTTAATCATTTGACTCGCATGCAGGTGGGCTATTGCTGTACCAGGTTTTGCAGTACGTCAACTTCGCATCTATGTTGGCTTCCTAAGCTTTGTCTCTATAGGGCTGCCGTCTAATATTGAATATGAGCCATCTGTTGCTGATCAACCGCTGCCCACGGACTCGGACATACACCGATGGAGAGGTTATGGACACCCTAGTCTTGACAAACGATGCGATCACAGGTTTAACAGCCGGTCAGTAAAACTACCGAAATCACTTTGACAATACGAACTGAATAATGCTATCGGTTTGCGACTTGCAGATACAAATACCCATGAACTCCATGTTTACACTCGAGCATAATCTTTGCAACTCTTGCCTCTCCCACAAAATTGTATCAGCGCCCTAGAGCCACTGAAGTGGTTCGAATCATGTATTTTTACATCCATTCACTTCTTTACATGACTACCGTTGTTATCTACATAATTCCTAAATCCTCTTCAATGTGTTGGTATTAGCATGATGTGTCGTGGAAATCGTATGATGGCGGAGAAGCTGTACTGTGGTGTATATGTATGCATCAACATTTACAGCATCCTAGCCGTGTCTTCGTGCCAGCACGGTGCTAAACAGCAAGTAGAGAACAGCAGTGGCATATTCCATTATGAGTGACATGACAAGGAATGGAACCCAGTCACCGGTGTTAGGACTGAACCTTGCAAGTGTGGGGTTTGAAGAAAGCTGTGCGCCGAATGGGTCCGATGATGACCATGCGGAAAGTATCGCATATGCAACGCGAACGCCCAAAAATGGGAGTGCCAAGGATAATCCAACCAGAAGCTGTACATGGCATAGGTAAGTACAAAGATCGCGAGCGGAACTGAAATCTAACCTTGAAACGGTAGTTCCTCATTTGCAAGCGGTATGTCCAGCATCCAAGGTGCGCCAGGAAAAGAGCTACATAGAGTCCGGCTAGTATGCCAGCACTCACGCGTCGCAAGATCATTCCTTCGCGAGCTTGATCAGGGCTCACGTGGGTACCCAGAAGTCCGCCAGGAATGATTAGAATAAGTGCTGTTAACGCGAGAAATCCAAATGTCCTGAATATGACGGACACCCGCGTATTTTCACCATATGTGCTCTGCCCGCTGTGACCAGATGATTAGACAGATTCAGTGCTTGGAAGGATCCACATACGCTAAGCCAAGGAATCCAATGGTCCCAAGCATAAGGATTGGAAGCCCGGCAGGCTGCAAAATATATGCAGCTATGAATAGATCGATGTTGGAAGGTACTACAAGCTCAGCAGCGATGAGCAAAGCACCACCTGTTATGCGGACTGTGAAGGGGTTCAACGTAGGTCCTTTCGAGTTATCACGCATTCATTGAACTTACCTAGGGAAAATATGAACAGGAACAGCCATCCTGCATCGCGCCTGAAAGCATAACGGTGAATCAAGGCCAAGGTGAATAGCGCCAGGGGAACGTAAAATGCAATCTGAGCGGCAGCGATCTTCCCTCGAACATCCAGAGAGGGCATGTCTGAGAGTAATTGGTCGTTTAAGGTCGTAAGTTCAAAAAGAAAGCGGTAAGCAGGGGCGCGCCAGACTCGGGACGTCCACGTAAACCGACAAAGACTTGCTGAGCGCAAAAAACATGAACATCGATCACGATCGGATCGAATGATCAAAAACGTGGTAGATAAGATAAAAAGTTTTTCCAGTAAATATGAGACTTCCACGTCGTGTGCCATGGTCCTCGCTGGCAGAGCTTGAACAAGTATGCTCATGGATATACACAGACGAAAATGACTGGGACTCGACGGTGCTAGCAATAAATAGGGTGGGTCATCTCACCTACTAGCCCACTTCATAAATCCGGACATTTGCCTAGTTATCCGCCTGGAGAGCCATAACACCTTTGCCACATGCACTCGAGTCTACGTTGTCTCTTTTGGTGGTCATTTTACAAGATCATGCAGCACAGGGACAAGGAAACCAGCTTGCTCTCCGCCAAAGCTATTCATCAGCGGTCATTCGGCTAGTCAATGGACTTGTTGACCCGCTGCAATTTGGAGCATATGCGAGATCTATCGCCTCTATAGCTAACCAGCTAGGCCTGCCCTCTTGGTTAGTTGAACTGAGGCATGCTGCTACTCACGAGGACTTGCCAAGCCTTGAGCTATTGCGTGAAGCGGCGCGAGAGGTGCGCCCTCTAATTTTGTATCATCGTCTCCTACCATCGATTTTGAATCCCCTAGTCCATGCGTTGGCTTTTTCACAACTATTTATTACCAACCATAAATCCTTCATCGGCTCCCGAGTCTCATACAGCTGTCTTGCGACCGTTGATGCCTATTCTGAAACAATACAAAAGTCTGCAGAAAGCAACGACCCGAGATGCTTCCTTGCGTTCTCAATATCATCTCGCTATCTCTTCCGTCATGAAGGACGTTGAACGGTGGGTAGCCGAAGGGCAGGTAGCCGCCAACATAGCTGCTGGAGAGGTTGGATGTGCGAACGGAATTGTTCTGGATTCTGGTGAACTCGATAGCAAGGACAGATGGACATTGGAAAAACTTTGTGACATTCTCTTAGAGAAAGGTGCACTGGTCCCTCTCTCAAAAAAGTGACAAGTGACTTGTTCTGGACTCTCCATGCTGTCTCTAACGAGTCTGATATAGGAAAAGGACTTTTCCTGCAGAATCGTTCACTCCGCCAGAGTTTTCTGTGCGTCTGTGGCGTCCCCTTTTGGAACATCTGCATTCACTCCATCCTGACTTCTTAATTGTCCTGTGCGACCGCATCATCTCAGCACTCGTAGAAGAGGACGAAAAGAAAGGTGTGGTAGAAGGCCAAACCGACCCTTCATACGACATGGGTCTTGCTCGATGGGCAATGTGGTCTATCGAAACGTGGGAGAAGGATGATCTACGGACTGACTTTGAGTTAAGAAAAGAAGTCACAACAAGTCTAATGCAAGCCTTGGGCCGCGGTGTTGGTGAATCATCTCGCAATTCAAAAGCGTACGCTTCTTTACCCACATCGTCCTTTTTGACTGATGATGCCAACCGTCATTCCAGCGCCACAGCACTTCTCAAAACGCTTTGCTCTGATAATCCTCATCTGGAGACAGCACTTTCCACGCTTCTTCGGTTCTCCAAAGATACCTCTACAAGTGTAGGTGGAAGTTTTTCACCCCATGTCCGAAAGCTTAGAACCATTCTCCCGCAGAAATGGTGCCCAGATGACTTGGACACAATGAACCAACGGTTAAATTCACTAACGTCTGCAAGCCCTGCTTCTGAATCTTCAGCCGTTCCTCTCGCACATATGCGGACGACATCCCCTACGGTTACCACTGATAATCCTGTTCTAGGGTGGCGTTTACTAGACCAGAGCGAGTGGAGGCCATGTGCGATAGGTGTACATCACGTAACCAGTAGATAAGGATCAGCCTCTTATTTGGAATAGACTGAATTCCAAAGCAGAAGTTTGAATAATTAATCTCTACATCCCATCCAAATGGTCAGCATACGTATGGTAAGTAATGTACGGCGTAATCGTGTATGGAAACGTAAACATGGATTTTGGCATCAACGACGTTTGGGCGGCTTGTTCCGGCTGTCCGTAGTCGCAGTCGCAGAGCTCTGGGTGCCAGGGTCCGAACCGGTGACATTATACCTTGGCGGTAACTCAACCACCTCAGTCCCATCCTGGTGGTACACGCTCACTGGGGCCCTCCCGCCATCATGGTGTACGACGTACACGTGACTTGAGGAGGCGCCCGTTGCCTCGGGGGATTCGAGGGGGGATGTAGGAGCGGCTGCTGAGTTGCTCCTGCGGGCGGGTTGTCCTGGTAGTGTGCCGTCCTCAAAGGGCATAACGTACGGTTCCACTTGGTAATGGTCCGGTGGACGGGTCAGACGATTGAGCATGGTATTATGGGACGAAGGGTTGCTGGTCCCGATCGAGGAACCCACTTGTCCACCCCCAGCTGCGGCTGGTAGAACTCTGTATTGCGATGCGCCCGGTTGTGGCGGATCAAAGTAGCCTGCAGTGGGGGAGCTTGATGCAGTCGTCACGAAACGTTCTCGTTCCTTCTGTCGTCGGCGTTGCATGAAGATGTAGGCAATAACAACGCCCGCCAGGGCTCCCAGGACAAGTCCGCCGACTCCCGCACCCACTGCGATGCCAGTGCTCGAGTCCCCGGATGTTGTTTTTGTGGTGTTATCTGCCAGACCCGCAAGACAATCAGTAGGGCCAAGCCCGCCACTGTGTAGGGGTCCATTGGCCCAGGAGTTGCCTGAGGCATCAACGACAGATATGAAAAACTGCGATGCCCATGACAAGCTCACTGTCCAGTTCATGCTATTTGTACCGTTGCTGGTGATGTTGTAAGGAGGATGAAGCGTAGGCGCTACCTGTGGTAACTGTAAATCGAGTTACTTGCTCAAACGGACATCGCTCACGGTGAAGATATATGGAGGAGTTCCGTTTTTCGGGGTAACAGATATGTCGGTACACTATAGGATTAGATATGAGTGGATGTTAATTGATAACAAAGAAAATAGTAGAACCTGATTGACCCAACCATATCTTGATCCTGGGCCATCTTCGACTATAGCATCCACGTCCAGGGGAGTGGACGGAGTTGTGACGTTGGTACACGATGTCGAGTTTGATGGGATGACGGTGTAGGCTGCTTGACACCCGCCTGTGTTTCCGTTCGTATCGAACTGTGCAAATGATTGAGAGATCGAAATATGTTGATTGTAGAAGTCATGGTCTAACCATGCAGATTTGATACTGCAGAAACGATTAGGGAACGCTGGCGCTAATGTATTACTGTTACGTACTATAGTGCCTGGTGCAAAGGGAACAGCCCAGTCCTGCATTATTTTTGTTTTTGAATTCACCAGTCGAGAAAGCGAGTAAATCGGACGTACGAAGCTTAATCCCGATCCTGCCGCAATTATGAGAGGAAAAAGGAATGTCCTGGAAGCGTACGTGGGCGATAATAAACAAACAAGTGCAGACATACGATGTATATACTTGAAGGAAATAAGGAGACACAGGATTGGGCCTAGGGACTCGATTAGTGACAACACCCGAGACTGAACTGAGAGACTTCATACCCGGTGGCACTACTTCGTCCCCAAGTTATGTGAATTGTGTCACATTGAGCTGTATGATTTCTTGAGGATACCACGAAACAATCCGTAAAGTACGGAAACGCACCAGTGACGGGTATAGGCAATGGCTGTGAGGGCAGATTCCAGTCGAAGAAGAAAGACTGCGTAGCTCGTTACTGGGCATGGTTCATTTGGTAGAAGATAAGGACAGGGATTACCATGGGCAAGAAAGGTGTGTCCAAAGCAAACACTGATGACCAAAGTCCATAGATTGAAAAGAAGATGACATGGAAGAGCCATCGAGGAATTGCCATGGTCAGCCGAAGAAAGATAAAAGTGAACGGGGCGACTGAAAGAAGAGTCTATTAATCGCCTGTATGTTATTCGTTTTATAGTCGCGTGCGGTCGGCGGTGGATTAATAGCGCGAAAGTGATGGTCGGGCGGCCTGGGGAGCGAATAAGAGGGCTTTGCGCAGCCCAGAGTTATGGATCGCCAAGAGCGCCCGTGAGGGCATGTTGGGCCCAGGCGTTGTTATTTCACCCCGTCAAAACTCAATGCACTGTCCCGGTCGGGCCCTGTACTTACCAAATATGGGCGTTATCCGGCGTCAAACATCAATTTTGATCGTCCACGTCATTCAGCGATTTCCACGTATTCTCCACCTTTCCAACGCCATGGATCCGTAATGCCTGACTGACCCAGGACCCCGGAGAACTCCTACAGAGGGTTGATCCTGAAACAGACATTTTTGCTGGATTTTGACGAAACAGCTGGGTGATTTTTCAGACATTTTGGGGGGTAAATACGAAAATAGCTAGGTTAGATGTCCAGACATTTGGAGCAGGTAGTAGGCAGCCTAGATCCCAATCAGACATGTGTGCCAATGGTGCAGTGGTAAAAGTGTTGCTGGTTTAGAAGCTATTGCTTATGTTTATGGTAGTCTTTGGGTTCGGTTCCCATATGTCGTACTTTTTGGAAGTCACGATCTGGCCTCATTATTTTTTCAGTCTCACGTTATGCCAGACTCGACTGTTGTGGTTCACACCTCCCATTTCTCCACATATTTGATTCTCCTTATGGATGATAACTTCTTCAATTTGGCTGATGTTCCCCGCTTCATCGAAAGCAAATGGATTGGTGTCCAAAGGCACTATCCTACGTCGAATACCCCCTACGAGGTGGAATGGGCAAAACAAGAGTTATTTTCTCTCATAACTCAAAACATCCCTGAAAGTTTGACCTAGCAATTCGCTCGACGCAAAAAGATTTTCACGACGGCCAAAATTCCTCTCCTCGACCATGTGACAGATGCGAGAGTTACTGTCCTTAGGCCAGTAAAGCTGGGAGATTATGTCTTTGTATTTGCTAATGGAGGTTTACGAGTGGGGCACGGTGAGTACTACAGTGTTGTTTGCCTTATAGTACCCGACTATGAATGACATATTTTCAAAGTTGTCGCACTGTACTCGAAGGCGGCTGGGAAAAACGGCAAACATGAGGCTGTATCAGATTCCTCAAACATCTGTGCTGTCTCAAATACCGCCGTCCAAATCTTCGAGTACATGCATGCCCGTCAATTTCGCTCGGTTCCTGAGGCAACGTCAACCCTTCAAACGAAACAATTCGCGTTGTTGGCCTCACACTCGGTCCTCTTCCTTCTGTCCATGCCCCCGAAAATCACTGGATCCGGTCTCGAGTTGGCTCAGGAGGATGCTGAAAACTTTAAAGTCTTACTTCGGAATGAGGACGCATTTAAGAAGGCTATGCAACTTTTCCGCAAACGAAGAAAGGGCGGTGAAGAGGATCATTAGCACTATACAAGGCCTTTTTGTACATAGATCAGCTATTAGAGCATTGCGGCTGGCCGCAGGAGCGTTTCCGGTCACTCCCAGCGCTGTCCTAACATTTTTAGGGAGTTTTGACAGCTAGATCCTCAAATCCAGACAAAATTGGCCCTCTGAAAAGCCAGATCTCGATGTCCAGACAAACGGAAAATCTGAGGTGTCGGCTAGGTGATTTCCAGACAAAATAGCCCAAAACCTGTCCAGACAAAAGTGCCGAAATCAGAGCATTTTGGGATCAAGCCTCTGTAGGGGTTATCCGGGGTCCTACTGACCCTCACCATTGCAACCCCCATCATGAGAAATACATAATATACCCTATGCAGGCAACATCCTAAGCACGGTCACTGAAGAGATCTCACGTAAGAAATGGGATTTTAAACTCAGCTTCATCAGTCCTACATGCACTCCTCATGCATGTACGAAGGAGTAGTTACGAGTCTACCATGTTGACACCTTCATTACACCAAAGATATCTAAACATCGTGACTATGTAGCAATCAACTATTTTACAAGCTGCTATAAATTTCCTTTTGGATCCTATTGTCGTGGATCTTCACTCGCACGACCCATAGGAACTCGACTACGAATATCAGTTGCACAATACAAGAACAATGGTGTGGACCCCCAATGGAGGGCATGCAAATTAACTATCCTCAGATCATGTTTTCTATACCACCACCCATTTGATAGAACAGGCAGTAGCACATGTGCCTTACGTGTGCCCTAGACCAACACATTCGGACAGTGTGGCAGCTGTCTTGCATGAAGCAGCAATAATTGAGTTCTAAAAACTACCTAGTGCTCTGATTTTTGTAACTTTGTGTTTTGACCTGTCTGACCCTACTGACCCATGTTTGAATTCTGAGTCATGATGCATGATGATGGTTGCACCTGGATTGGGACAATGACATGCATAACTTACTTAGACAATGCATCACACGTCACAGTCGCACTGATTACATATGAGATCAAGATCCATACGATATGTCAGCTCACAACGTTATAATAAGTAGTCCTCTTTCAAACCGCAGCACTAACAATGAAGCTCAACAGTCCTCTACCTCAGTCCCTCCCCAAAGAGTGTGCAAAAGCTGCAAAGATCTGTCAGTACCCCGTCTTTATGTTCTTCAATGACCTCATCCACACATTAGTCCGGTCTTTCGTCGATGGCGGTAATAACGGTCTCGATGGTGTGATTCCTAGATCAGTACTCCAGAATGCAAAAGGATTTGCCATCTTCACCATCTTCAAAGCTGGTTTTCTATTATCAGCAAGAGGCGGAAGTGGAGTCGTCATTGCGAGGCTTAATGACGGATGTAAGCTGGAATTCTAATTGGCTCAGGGATATCCTCTGACTTTTATTAGCGTGGTCTGCCCCAAGCGCGATAGGGACCGCAGGATTGGGTTTCGGTGGTCAAGCTGGAGCAGAGATGACTGATTTTTTGGTTGTGCTAAATTCGCGCTCTGTGCGTAGCATCAGTTACATATCGTCAGCATCGATTTATTGATCACTCGTCATATAGGCTATCGTAAGTGCACATCCAAACCCCTCCACAGCTCACCCAATCGACTGCATCTTCAGAGATCATTTATGGCCGCTGGCTCCCTTACACTAGGTGGCAATATGAGTATCGCTCTCGGACCTCTCGGTCGAAACGGCGAAGCTAGTGGGTCTTTGAGCACTAGCGGTAAAGTCGCGGCAATGTATTCCAGTTGTCTTGTGTTTCTCAGCTATGATCTAACATTGGCTCCAGGTATAGCTACTCGAAAACTCGCGGCCTCTTTGGAGGGCTTTCTATCGAAGGTTCCGTCATCGTCGAACGACAGGACGCGAATGTTCAAGCCTATGACTCCCCCGTCACAGCAAAACTTCTCCTTGGAGGAATCGTCGATCGTCCCTCATGGGCGACGCCGCTAATCCAGACACTCGAGTCATGTATGGGCATGCCCGGAAATCGTGCTTGGATTGCGGATGGCATCGCAGATGGCACTTATGCATTTGGAGGAGGAGTGGCTAGCCCAAGGGCAGAGGGTAGTAAACCATCCTCTTCCTTCCTGGGCCGAAAGAAGACGAACGACAAAAATGCTTTCCCTCCTGCAACTTGGGGAACTACCGACTCGGGGTCGTTCGGTGCGTATGAGCCGTCTCAAACTCATGCACGGAGCAAGACTTGGGATCAGCGAGATACATCGCATTTTGACACAGAATTTGATTCTGACTATACGCCTGAAGCGCGGCGGATGCCACACCCTGAACTCCACAGCACGGGATCGTACAATGATGCGAATCGTTTGGATGACCCAGGAAACGGCTCATCAAATCCTTTTAACGCTCCGCAATCCTTTTCGTCCTCAAACAAGCTGAAGCGGCCAGTACACACCAAGTCTTCAAGCACGCCCCATTCCTGGGCGGCTGCTCCGAAATATTCTTCCAATTCCAATCCCTCTCCTTCCTTACCAAAGTCGTCCATCTATGATGCTGATGACGAAATCTTCCTATCAGAGGGGAGGAGCCAAGGAGGCAGTTTATCGCCACCTCCGTTCATGTCAAAGTCTGAATCGACCACACCTTTACCCCGTGACGGCGTTGCACGTGCTATTGCACTGTACGATTTTGCAGCGGTTGAGGTAATCTTAGGATTATTTGACCGAGCTTTTGACTAATTGGTTCCCTTGCAGTCCGGTGATCTATCATTTTCGAAGGGCGATGTCATTACCATTACTCAGAGGAGTGATAGCACTGATGATTGGTGTGTCTGGTTTTTCCTTTCTTCCTTGTCACCTTCCTCAGTTCTATGAACAACCAGGTGGACGGGCAAGATCGCTCTCCGGACAGGTGTTTTCCCCGCAAATTTCGTTGAAGTTGTTTAGAATTTGGGCTGTCTTGGTTGTATGCAATCTAATGGATATCTATATTACAAAGTAGCGAGTCCCACTAACATAATACAACAATGCAAACAGGGGAATAATTAATGAGAATGATCATCAGTTCTTATCATGTCATGTAGTAAGCTGACATCGCTTCTTCGTCGTCTATGTCATCATCATCAAGGTACATGTCTTGCGGTTCACAATCATGGTCGTGCCAAGCCAGAACGCGGGGGTGTGCCACAACTCTGAAAAACACGTCGGCATCACCTACAAACGAAATACAAAGACATACCTTGCTGGGTCAAAGTTCAGGACTTGTAAATGTTCCATGCTCGTCGCGCGTGATAGGGCGACATAAGCTTTCATGTAGCATTCATATTTGGCCGATGAAGAATACAGCGAATCTCACCTTGGCCTTTCTCAAAGGTCCGTTTTAGGTCGACTTTCACTCGATCGAGGGTCTGACCTTGAGATTTATGTACGCTGAGTGCCCAAGCCAAGATTAACGGTAACTGATATTGAATCTTAGTCCACAAAGCCCCGAACTCGAGGTAGCAGAGAACTTACCTGATTGCGACATGCTTCCATGCCACCGTCGGCATTATTAACAGTAAACTCGTGCGGAGTGCACATCATCTCCCTTCCACTTATGAATCGAACCACAGGCCAAGCCCAGTCACCAGACGGCATAGGTTTTGGCCCCGCATTCCCTTCTAGCTTTGCTATTTCGGTATGCTCCTTGAGGGCCTCTGCTGATGTTCGGAACCTCACAATTTGACCAACAGAACCATTAACGAGCTCTCCGGGGATAAGATTCTGATAGGGTATAAATCATTACTGCATCTAGAAACTTCTCAGCAAACCGGCAATTACCTTGACTAACATCACTTGTGCGCCCACCTTGTAATCCCGTAACACGTTAGAGAAAAGAAACCCTGGTTGCAAACGGAAATACCTTCAACTGGATTGACTTGGGCACAATAAGACGTTCAAGCAGACGCCCCATGGCTTCTATGCTCACTCTTTTACCATTCGAATCAATACCGGGGTGTTCCACCGCCTCGTAGGTATGGGGATGTACATCGAGTTGTCGTAGACGAGTAAGATTGGCATTATCAACCTCAAGTCGCGTAGAAAATCTGCAAAGATGTGAGATGGTTATGCATAATAGAAACTGGTACACACAGCTCCGTTGGCTCGATGCCATCCGTATAAATAACTTTCCGAGATAGGCTTTTGAATACTTCGATAGTCTTGGGGTCCAGTCTACCAAAGCGCATAGCATTGAGCATATTCACAAAAGCTGCATTCAACGTTATTAGACAAGGCGGTCACAGCGACGAATAGTGAGACTGACCTTGATCTTTTTGACGGAAGACTCGGGTTAACGTTATAGGTGGTCCTACGCATGCGTTCCAGCTCTCCGCATCGAATGCAAATTTAGCCGCAATTTGCTTCCCTTTCTCGTCACGCCCCGGCACTGGCGGGAGCTGGCAGAAATCGCCTGATAGCACAAGCTGGAAAGATCAGTTAGAGAAGGAAGCCGAATTCATCCGAAGGATAAACCTGTATCCCACCAAATGGTCGTGGGTCGTGCCTCAATTGCCGCGCCATCGACTCCTGTGCAAAAGAAAGTCAGTGAAATCAGTTGTCGTGTATGGATTCGAGACATGCAAGTTTATCGAAAAGATTGCCATCAATCATCGAGACTTGGTTCTCTTGTGAGTACAGACAGGATGTCTTGGTAAACCCAATTCACATACTTTCATCAACGATAAGGGTTTGGACTTGACGCCAGCGTTCCAGAACATTACTGAATTTCTTTTGGCCAAAGAATTTGCCAACATAATTTTTCACAGGTTCCTGTCCAAGACCAATTCCGGCCCAGGAATGAAGCGTAGCTCCTCCAATATTAACGGACGCTATGCCAGTAGAGGCCGTTATGCCAAGAGTACGAGACGCACTACCTCCACCCACACGAATTATTTCACGTAGCAGGACTGACTTCCCAGTACCTATTCAATATGATTCTAGTCTTAACCTTCCCGAGAAAGAATGCGACTGACCGGCTGATCCCGTGAAAAAGACGCTGCGGCCATCCTTTACCCGATTTAGGACTAGAGTCTGTTCTGGTGAAAGCGATATCTCGGATTTGGATGGGGGAACGAAATCATCATTTTCGGTAAAGCCGCCATCCTCCGACTGATTCGACGTTGTATTCGTGGAGCATGTTACGATTTCCACATCCTCCAATTCTTCCTCAGGTGGTGTTGACTTGCTGGAGTATATCATGACGGATTCTTTGGTATGTTCGATGCACGCTCATGCAGCGAGAAGCGAAAGACTTACGAAGTAGCCAATTTTCAGCCTCTACTCTGGACGTGAAACTCCTGTGGACGGCTCCAGGAAACCTCGTTACCTTGGACGCATGAATAAGTGAAACATAAGTGTGTTTCCAGAACCTAGTAGCACTGACCTTCGTCTGGCACTTGATGTATTCACACAAGTTCAAGGTAAGTCGACGATTGCGAAAAGTTACTACGAGACGGACCTCATCCCAGGTGCGATAAATCCCTGGCCCACCCCGGCCAACGCTGACTGCATAGTATTTGTTTTTCCCTGATTTTGGCATTTAGCAAAGTTGGACTTCCACATGGCAGTCACTTCAAACAGTATGTCACATTCACGTGGCGTCGCGTCGCGTCAAAACACTACAACTTACAACTTTACTCTTCTATAATTCGCTCATGCCAAAAGGACAAAACCGTAAATACTATGCGGTCTTGAACGGCAGGGGTGGCCCAAAAATCTACGAGTCTTGTGATGAAGTGAGTCCTGGAATCTGGATACCTCTTGCCTTATTCGGTGACTAACTTGAACACGTCAACATGTCCTAGTATCATTTAGCCGTAAGGCATCTCTTATCGATGACGGTGATGCATCACCATCTGATATACATAATTTAGATTCGTGGCTTCAGTGGAGCGAGTTCTAAAAGCTTTTTAGCTTATGATGATGCTAGAGAATGGTTGGACCGGGCGTTTGCTGTCTTCCAACATCGAGAACAAGGTTCATCCGGAAGTATCTTGAAGCCTGTAGATCCAACCATCCTCTTTCTCTCGTTTTTAGGTACCTCGATGCCGAACGATACTCTGGCAAGCCATTACAAACGAACCAGAGAGACGGCACATCGCACGGCTAGCATCTCGTTGAACCTATCACGTTACCCCAGTCCTTCGAAATACTGGATTGATCGCAGACCCTGTGTTGGAGACCGTGTCGATGTCGGCATACAGTGCTCCGATATCGTACCGCCAGTAATTAGTGCAATTCATGAGGTATCTAAAGCCTGTGTTCAAAACCCTGTTGCGTTATGTACACAGTCAACGCAACAAGCCAACCCTCAACCCCCCAATCCTGAGACGGTTCAGCTCTCTTTGGAACAGCAGGAAGTCCTTGAACTGGTGCGATCTGGTCAGAACGTTTTCTTTACGGGCCCGGCTGGTACGTTCAGTCTCTTCCGAATAGTTGGTTGCTTGCCAAGAACCGACAGGCACGGGCAAATCTGTGTTGCTCCGTGAGATCATCAAACATTTTCGACTGATACCAAAACCCGTGGCCGTCACGGCACCGACTGGTATTGCAGGCCTCAACATCGGCGGGTCTACGATCCACTCCTTTGCTGGAATAGGTCTCGGAAAAGGACCTCCAGATAAACTTGCTGAAAAGATAAAGCATTCAGAAATACTGTACCGCCGTTGGAAGTCTACAAGTGTCCTCATTATCGACGAGGGTCAGTGAGCTTGCCAGTTACTTGTGACCGATGCTCGAATATTGACGACTGGGACAGTGTCCATGCTAGATGCGATCTTATTCGACAAGCTCGTGAGTTGCGAGGACAGGTCATCGTCATCCCAGTTTTGAGTTTGCATTTATCAGGAATATATTGCTCGATTCGTACGTGGTTCTTCAAGACCTTTTGGAGGAATACAAGTAAGAACCTGGAGTGTCACTACACTTTTGACAACTTACAGTCCTCCAGCTGGTGATAAGTGGAGACTTCTTCCAGTTACCGCCAGTTCCAGAGCAGAGCCACAGCCACAGGATGCCTGCAACATTTGCATTTGAGGCACGGTCATGGTCAAGATGTATCTCGAAGCCAATATTCCTGACTCAAGTTTTTCGCCAAAAGGACAATAGTATGAATCTCCCTTTTACTCTTCGTGTACATGCTGATCATCTGCATATACATAGCCTTTGTCGATATTCTTGCGTCCATGCGGACCGGTACACACAAGTCGACGCACCTCGCACAGTTGCGGCAGTTGTCACGACCACTACATTATGCGGACGGCATTCAAGCTACTGAACTGTAAGTATCATTCAATCTTTGTTAATTTTGATATCACATTGCCTCGTAGATATCCTCTCAAGAGGGAAGTTGAAAGTTGCAACAATCGTCGTTTGAAAGCTCTTGAAGGGCCTGGGCATACATACTGTTCTGTTGACAGTGCAGGTTACGATGTCCATTGCAAGCCGATTCCGGACGACAGTGCTCATCAGCTCCTTGACCGCCTGATTGCAGTGTCAGAAATCACATTAAAGGTGAAGGTGCTTGCTTTTCATACCCTTGAGTACATAATCAATTGCTTTGTTAAGATTGGTGCACAAGTGATGCTCATCCAAGTAAGTTCATGTCTTCCTTAGCTCAAAGCCACTCACACCAAACTGTATAAAGAACGTTGAGCAGGGAGTCCTTGTCAATGGAAGTGTCGGAAAGGTAGTAGAATTTTTGACAACCCATGAGGCTATGGAGCGTCACATTGCAATTGCCACGCCTGCATTGCCCCAAGGTTCTCATGCTCCAAAGGCACCACAATCCGAGCTACTAAACTTGGAACCCCAACGTTTACGCCGCATTAACAACAATGAGTTCACAAAAATAGAGCGATGGCCAATGGTCCGTTTCACAAATGGACGGGAACTTCTTTGCGCTGCAGTTTCGTTCACTGTTGAGGGATTTATGGACAACATTGAAGCCCACCGCTTTCAAGTCCCGTTGATTCTTGCCTGGGCTTTGTCAATACACAAATCTCAAGGTCAAACTTTGGCTCGAGTAAAGGTGGACCTGGGCCATGTGTTTGAAAAAGGCCAAGGTAAGCACTCCTTTTGGTGATACCTATGTGGACTATGTGACTCCCGTCCTGTTAGCATATGTTGCACTGTCAAGAGCAATCAGCCTTGAGAATCTTGAGATCCAAAATTTCCAACCAGCCAGGTAAGTACAGTCCCCTATCCTACGTGTCAGTTCATAATTGGATTTTCAAGGGTGATGGCACACCCTCGGGTCATTGAATGGCATAAACGTTGGGCACCCAATGTCCCAACTAACCAGCATACCGAAGATGAGATGGACTCAGAAGAAGCCATTTCACGATTCCGGACTTGCTCCGCACCATCATGATACGCAGGATCATTTGCATATTTATACTGTGAATCTGTATACTATATTAGTGTATATTGTGTCTTAGGATGCGGCATGTATATGAATGTCTTGGATTGTCCCCCGATCTGAGTATCACTATTTACACACTAGTAACAATACTTACTAAAAGAATCTGTAAGGTTCGTTATACGGAGATGGGACAGATGGATGTCCATTATAGGAGAGAAACTGTCAAACTGTCATGTAGGAGGGGGAGCATCATTATGTGGCGGAGCCTCTGCCACCTCAGTGGCTGCTGGCTGAAGGGGCGAGGATGGGCGTATGTTGGTCATTGGTGTCGTAAACCGCTCACGGATCGCCTGGTCATGAGAAGAGGAGTCATCCGTTTCATATACGGTCGAAGCAGCGGAAGGTGAAGGGGGAGGAGATTCGTCAAGGGATTTGTTTTGTCGGCGTGGATGGGTTGGAAGTGGAGGCGCGTCCGAGCGTCCTCGTGTTGGTGACCCCGCACCAGCACGAAGGGAAGGATGAATGCTGCTCGTTGGTCGGGAAGGAAGTCGGGGAGTAAAATCCTGCGGAGAAGATGGAAGGTAGGGTCCTGTTGCTTTGATAGGAGCAAGGATAGGCGGCACGCTAGTAACCTTGGTGCGTTTGGACCCATAAGAAAAATGTGGGACGGGCTCTCCAGCGGGTGTAGGAGGAAGGGGAGGCGATGGGTGATTAGTGTGCTGTTCGTCGTACAAAACATGGACATTTAAGATCAAGTCTTCCATGACAGAATCCTAGCAAGATGGCAAAGGTCGTTAGAAAACCAATGTGGCGCAAATAGGCGGTTCGTACCCTCCAGTTTTGCACACTCAGTAAGTCACCACCTTTGGGCATCTCATCTTCGCCAAAAATGACGCTTCCGAGTGAGATTGCGATATTTCTTGCGTCCATCTTGTTCTTTTCGCTACTAGATATTACGCGGGCGAGATGTTCCACAATTGCTTTTAGGGTAGCTTGATGTACAGGGGGCAACCTTCGCATCTTGGATCTCAGGACCATGAAATTGTTTGACCTATGTTCCGCTACAGATAGATCAACATGCTTGTGTAAATCTGTAGGCATGAGAGAGCGTACCTATGTCTTCTGTATGCTGCATTCGTTCTTGTAGCGGAAATCTGAAAACTGGCTCAGGCAATTCCCGAAGATACAGCTGAATAAAATTAAGCAATAGTAAGCCGTGGTAGGACTGAACAAAGACCTTGAGAAGTGATGCTACAGCATAAATGTCGTCCTTGTAGTTGAATTCGAATCTCCTTTCGTCCTTCTCGATATCATGCTGAAGCTAACAAGAACATGAGCTGATTCTAAAGTCATTCGGGAGGAGGGTACCCACTGCTTGAACAACAGCATGACGCCCAGATACCTGGCAAATCATGAGGGTTACAAAAGAGGAGCCTAGCACCCAGTAGGCGAAAGAAAGCATACCCGATATATACCTTCTGACTCCAAACCTCGCTCATCTATCTCTCTGATACATAACCGAACGATTTTTGGCACTTCTCCATCCTGCAAGCCCTTGGCCGTTGCGTAGTCGACCAAACTGATTCCAAATAACAGATCATTGCAAAAGCCGACTTGGCCATGCTGGTATAAAATAGGGTCGGGTATTGCAGAGGCCAATGAGCGGGGTGTGCGTGCTTTCAACTTTGCTACGTCTTTCTCTGGTGACATTTCATTTACAGCTGCTCGTGCATGGGAAGATAGTTGGGTCTGGGTAGATGTGGTGGCGCTAGCAAGAGATAGAAATGTAAGTGAGTATTGGGAGACATGGTAAGTGGATGACAAATTCATCATACATCATATTATCAGCATACTTCTCAAGCGCCTTCTTAAGTATTGTTGACGATTCCTCCACGAACATCTCTAGACTCTGTGACCAATGTCAGCCAAGCCTTATAAATTGTACGCCATGTTGCAATACATTACCTTATATCCACCTTCTAGGATTTTCGTACGCCGCAGTCGCAATGTTTCTAACCAGTGGACGCCTTTTCGATATTCCTTATCTGGTCACCATATGCTCAAGTTCACAGCCATATTATATCGTAGGAGGAACATACCAGCCTCATCTGCTTCCCTCTTCGTGCGAACGGACCGTAATGCCTGATTTTCTCGATTGCCGCCAAGACCGTTTCCACCACCTCCCTTATCCAGAAACCCAATCAATTGGTTTAGTTGCCTTTTACCTGAACCA
>QFEU01003310.1:0-11656 GCA_003316345.1 Tricholoma terreum
CATATCGTGACAGTTCGTATACTCGGCGTGGTGGTAACCGTGACTGTCGTAGCTAATGTGCTCTGCTGCGTTGGTGTTTGTGTTACAGCTGGGAGAGCACGATGAAGGCTCCCGGTCATTGCAGCATCAGAGATATAGAATTGCGATGGTAGGAATTGCGGGGGTTTGATCGGTGTGAGGCTGCAATACAAGATCCGGTATTCAAGTCGCCGTCCCGATACTGGCAGTATTGTGCTGGTGACGAATCTGTGATAGCTGTCGTTGACGGTACGGAGTTGGAGAGGCTCAAAATTAACTTGGAGCTTATGCTCTCTGTCATTTTCTGAAACTGCTCGGAAGCAGCCTGGGTGCCGCGACTCAAGGATGATGGCGGTGAGCTTGTCGGAGTTATCATTGCGGTTGTGTCGCTCTCATGGTCTGCCAATGGATTCGCTAGATAGGGCTGACCCCATGTAGAAAACGCCGAAGTCTCTATGGAACTCGTCGGAGTAAATCCAGAGGTTGTTGGTAGTGAAGCGAGAGAAGACAACGGCTTCGCTTCTCTTGAATCATGCTCTATTGAGAATAGTACGGGGGTAGGTGTGTTTTGGGGGGTAGGCGGTGCGGATTGCTCGCCTGGGCTACTAGCTTCCTGCCTGGGTTGCTGAGGCACAAGAGGATTGCCTGACGGATGTACCGCACTCGCCTCCAGATCCATGCCCATGACGTTCGATGGGGCTGTTGTGATAGGGATGATTGTAACAGGAATTAGCATAGAAGAGACAGCCGCCGTGGTATGTGGTAAGTCGCAATAAAAATACAAGCAATCAGCTGCGGATGCACCGTCGCTGGGAGCCACTGGTGGTGGAAGTAAAGTTCGTGTATCAGAAGAATTCTGCTTCTCGATGCGAGGTGGAGGTAGCATGGTAAGAATAGAGTGGTTTGTCACCCCTGTCTCAGTGACCGTTTGGATGTAGAACGAAGATGAAAATCTAGGGCCAGAAAGCTGCCTTGGTGGGATACCTGAGCCCGCGGGGGCTGGTGGGGTTGTGGTCGTCGAAACGGCATTACGTAGAAGTTCAAGTTGTGGAGGAGGTAAGTAGAGTGTGGCGGGATTCTTGTTGTTATGTAGCCTCTCTTCCACCGTTGCAATTGGGGGACTAGGAACTGGAAAGCTGGGATGTTGTAGAACCTGAGACCAGCAAGCTTTGGTCGGTGTGGGGCAATAGTGTAGGAAATATGATATACTTACGATGCGTGGAGGTGAGGATTCACAAGGCCTGACTGCACAGTCGAGTACGTGTTGGATTTCTTCCGGTTTTCCGGCTGTTAGGTTCAATTGTCAGTAGGCCAAATATTCGAACGTCGAGAGTGATCGGCGTACCATAAGAGTAGATAGGAAGAGCGGGAGCAAATAGAACTAGTGCCGAGAGGAAAGAATGTAACATCTGTCGGCGGGACGAGGCGAAATGTAAGTACGACAGAAGAGGGAGGCGGGGAGTTGTTGTCGTCATCCAAACGATGATAACGTCTGGAAAGCACGTTTCCAGCCGCGGTTGCTTCAAGCGCTCAAAGCATCGGACATGCGATTCAAACGAGGCCAGCAAGTCAACTCCGAGTCAAACAAGTTTGGTTGGTGCATGTTGCTGCCGGGTGAAGATGTTTCAGACTAGCGTCAGACGTTTCACTCGAGCGCCAGCTTCCAGCAGACTTGTATTTACCATGGTATGTAGATTTCATGGGAAACATCTTCGTTCGTTCCCGGATACGGATCACACACTCACTTGTTCCATTCTAGTAATATGCGTGTTCAGGACGTTGCATCGTGGGCATGGATCATGAGCATTCCATCCTATTATAGTGTAGGGAGAAAAGGTTCAAGGATAACGACAACGCGAATCGGCGATAGAAGCCACTTCCCATTTTCCTGTGAATTGAAAGGTTATGTGTCCTGCGTGAACTGTGAGATAAAATGTACGTACCTTCTAGGGAGGCATAGATTGTATAAGAGTTGGTAGTCAAATGAGAGACGGTATGTGTCTCAAGAATGTTTCCCGGTCTGCTGTTCTTATGGGCGTTTATCTCGGATCTCTGATAGGTGAACGTGAAGGGTGGACTGCCGATAAGCGTAAACACAATCTCGGCTTGATCACCTATAGCACAAGAAGAATGTCAGCTGCCAACCACGCAGTGATATTAGACCACTCGCCCTCATTAATGTCTTGGTAGATCCGTCGGCCGTACGCCACCGAAGCGGAGGGTCGTGCGTGGACAAAATAGGGCAGATTGAGAGCAACCGTTCTTCGGGTGTGGGGTTGTGTAAGGGAAGTGATCACGAAGTCACCGGACCGTTCCAATAACACGGAGAAAGGTGGCGTTTTGATTTCCTTTGTGTACGAATTGCTGTTAATGCGATACCTGTTACAAAAAAAGGTTAAACAAGATCGATAGCTGAATTACGGAAACCGACCCAATTATCCAAGGAGCTATTCCCTCAAGATGGAAGCTGGCTGTGTCTCCAACGCAAAAATGCTCCCTTTGACCGTACGGGACAATGGCAGCACCCGCATTCACATCAACAAAGATAGAGCGTGAAGGTGATTTGAGCGCGACAACGTGCGCGCAGTTGGACATATCAGAAACCGATTCGATGCTGATGAGATGTGGGCCAATGGTCTTGAAAGCATATGACGGCACGTCCACCCTCCACGTGTGGTGAGGCACGTCCACAGACAAGGAATCGACCTGTCTAGTACTCATGTGCTTGATAGTCAGGTGTAATCTGAAGGGCGGCGCTCCCTCCAGGATAACGATTCCGTCAGATGAGGGTGATGCCGATGCAACGAAAGCGTCATGTAAGAAATACGATAACCGTCCTTGAGACTTGAAGCCTGCGGAGGGATGGACGAAAATCTGCTGTTCAAAAAGAATCCGTTCGTGGCGAGGGATGGTCCTGCTCTTGTACTTTGCTAGAGGATATGCGAGGTCCCCGACCTGAGAAATCTCATAGAAAACACGGCCCACGTGCGAAGTCTGCAACTGAAGTTGCGAATGGACGAGAGTACTATAGTACGTTGGATTGTAGGACAGCTTTGCTCCGTGGGATGTATCCTCGACGATGTTATACACAAGCTGGAAAGGTGGACGTCCTATAGAAATATTACGGTTCGGTGAGAACACAAGCCATGACATGACAAACCGCTGATCTCAATGTTGACATGATCCACGACTCCTTGGCAGGTAGGACGTAAGATATATGATCTGTTGAAGACCTCATATGTCATACTGGTTTGAGGTGACAGTGTTGCTGATGGCCTAGGTATCCAGTTAACCCTGTATGAGGATGCGTGTGGATGGACAGTTCCCGGACATCGAGCATCAACAACCTACTGTTGTGTTATGATCGGTCAAATCATGAACAAGAGGAGCGACTCACATCAATGATATGAAAGAGACCCTGTTGGGTAACTGAAAGGTTTCCCGAAGGCGCATCCAATCTTGCGGTTAGGACTCGGGTAAAGTTATCTGCTTCTTCTCGACGATACCTGATAAGCCATGGCTAGATCAGTAGATCAGTCATGCCTCTGAGCAACCAAGAGGACCATTTGTCACGCACTGCGTCTCCCGTCAACGCTAAAGGAAGCCCTGCTGGTTCATCTTCGAGAACCAGCGCTGTGCGTTCGTGTTCTTCACCAACAAATCTCACCGTGGGCTATGGCAGATGGCGGGTGAGTAAATATCAAGGTCCAGTGAGATCAATAAGCGTACTTTGAGTGTTTTGATGTTGAACAAGATGCCTGGGGTGGAGATTATCTGTTTGCATTTCCGCGCGTCTTCGACACTGGCTGTAAAATAGGTTAGCCTCGACACCACAACACGGATATTCCAAGGGACAGACCCAGATAAATTTCGAAGGTTCCCCCGTTCTTCTCTACTGCTTCTGGAATCGGGATGTCCAGGGTTTTTGGAGAGGAACGAATTCCGGGAAATCGAACAAGTGTAGGACTCCTGGAATCGCCAACACTGACCTCCAGTGTCCATGGAGCAGTGCCCTACAAAATAATCCCATGAAGTTAATGGTTTGCTGGCGACTTTTAATTTACCTTCAATTCAACATCGACACCTACCACGCCAGTGTCGCAGCTGTCAACAAGTCTTTTGTTCGATCCTGGAATGATTTTTCCGCTTGTAAAGGATGCCATGGCGGCTTCGGGGATGGATTGCTCAATCTTAGGTCCTTGCAACTCCACCCTTTGGTAGTGGGCATCGCCAATCCGAATGAAATTGAAGATGTAGCGACCGCTTCGTGAGGGCTGGATATTTATCTCGCCCTTCAGAGCATCGAACGTCTTCGAGATTTCCTGGGGTAGGTCATCCCCTCGTTGCACGTTGAATGTCACCTGAAACGGTGGCGTTCCGGACATAAGTAGAGATGCCGAGATGCCCTTATCACCTGAACTATGTACAATTACAGGTTGGTTGAGAAATTAAAGATTTGAAGACAGACATACCAATCCTGGAGTCGATTCCACCCTATTTCGGCAGTTGGTAAAGGCCTCTCAATAACCCGGCATGTATCCGGAGCCAACACTTCTCCGTGGCATCGCTAACAACAAAGTTAACACATCGATCTTAACAGATCTTTGAGAGGGAATATTATCATACCATTCCCTTCATCGTAACTATCGTGTAATCTCCAGGCGCTATCACAGGTACATGGATATCCCTCCGATTGCCTTGATTCGTGAAAGGTCTTTCCCAAGGGGTCAACCAGGCGGCTCGTCGTCCACCCCGATACGCGTCGATAGGAGGCTGATATTTTAAGGTGACTTCCCAACCAGCATTGAAGGCATCCGACGTGTTGCCAGAGATAACGAGGGAAGATTCGGTTCCAAGCTTCAGATACGTAGGTGTGTCCAAGCTACAATCCTTGAAAGCCACGGTAGGACGACGCAAAACAATGAAAGAGCGAGTCGTCTTGGATTTGGTGACCGAAGCCTTGTCAGTGGATGAGAGCGACCTATCCATATGCACGGCGTTTCCGACAGCATCAACGACCTCGTCTAGAACATAAAGGTGGTCGCCAACGGTGCTTAGGGATATATCCAGAGGCATTCGCATATCCTGAGGGACCAAATTCTGGTGTTTATATCCACCGGCGCGGTCACCAGGCGTGCGGTCATATTTCGTATAACCTCCCCGCTCGATCCCGTCAAGGTGAAGATATTCTCGCCTTCCGCCAATGATCTTAGACCACTTCAAATTCAACGGTGAAATTCCATAAACATCCACCATCAGCTGTACGTCCGTATCATCACCAGAACATCGGACGTTGTCGCTTGGGAAGCCGAGGTCAATGAACTCTGCTCGAGGGCAGGGCACAACGGTCACCTCGAACGGATATATCATCTGAGCCTCGACATCCTGGGAATACAGAACATGCTCAAGGCGGATAGTGCCAGGTTTTGAAAGCTGGATATAAACGACTGACTGCATCTTGCTGAAGGCAGGGGATTCTAGTGCACCGTGATTCCCCAGACCTGATGAACGCTGCATCTCCTTCTGACGAATTCGCTCGATCGCCTTCAACTTTTTGGAGGTGAGGTGAACAGTCTCTGGGTGGTTATACCCTCTGTCTCCAGCGACAAGTGGGGTGAAAGAGTAGCTCAGCCGCACAAGGTCAGCATCGTTCAAGAGAACTGGTATGAAAACCGGGCTCCCTGTTGGTGCGAGGCAGTATGTCGAGCCGTCGAGATTCAACTGAGCGGTAATGACAGGCGATATGGTAACAATATGTTGCCCGAGTAAGTGGGGATCCTTGGTTGCGTAAGAATCGAGTGAACGTGTTGTAAACGGGTTCAGGAGATCTAAAAGCGCAAGAGGTTCAGAAATCCCTGTACGATGAAACCGTGTCGGTCAGTTGGGAACACAACATAGTAGATAACTAGGATATACTTGGAACTGCCGGATCCGAGTATCTTGCTCCCACTAGTAATGCAGAATTCAAAATCCAAAGCGAAAGAACTTGAAGCAAGGTGTCCTTCACTGAGTACGACAGACCCGGAAGACCGAGTCTAGCAAGAGCGACACAATAAACGAAGTCCAAGATTAGCCATTGTCTATAACTCTCTACGCTTTCGGCTAGTGATGAATGGGGGAGAGCCAAGACGGAGAGTTTTACGACCTAAAGCACATTCGAAGCAAGCTTTAATCACAGCTGATTTGGTAACGAGTAGGGCAACCTACCTGACAAATGAGTCCGAAACACAAAAAGTAGAGTCTTCGCATGCGTGGTGACCATAGTTGTTCGGGTATCGATGGAGGGAAAGGGGGTTTTCGAAGAGAATTTCCCAACGTGTTTGGCATAGCTCGCTTTCACGTTTGTCTTTTCGAAATATGGGTCTTACTCTGTTCAAGTAAGGAATCGATGAGGCGGCACAGACAATAAGTACACTGATCCAACGTACTTTGGTCCATCCGCCTGGCGTTCTCCATGACTTTTCATACTTCAAGTGTCTGAAGTTGGAAGGGATTTGGTAACAATTGAGCAAAGAAGGTATCGGGGGGCTCGCTTGTTAACGTCAGGTCGGAAACACCGTCGCGTGACGTTATCCTGCTCCTAACTTTAAGCGCCGTCCTTGCGAATTCCTTGAGGATAAGAGTCGAGGAGAGTTTCCCTGATTCAGGGAGTTTCGGATATTTGCTGCATGTGTTGTAACGCCGTTGCGCGACATCAATCGATCTACTGTCCTTGCGGTTTCCGTGAGGTGTAAGATCGAGGTGAATTCCCCTCATTGTTAGCTTTGGATATTTGCTGGATGTGTCGTTGCAGCAACAGATGGCAATGTCGCGAATTACCTGTCGATAATGCATGTCTTGTAAGCTACGCATGGACAAATCCGCCGAGATGCAGTTACGAAAAGTGCAGCTGACACCGAGAGACCTGATCGTGGAATCGATCGATCCATAACACGAAGTAGGACCCTTGATTTATTTTTCGATATGCATGCCACAAGTCCCAGATGCGATCGCGCAGATAGGAGCCAGAGAATGTTCATTCGTGGTAAACAACATGCCAGTGAGGATCGGACTCAAGGGTCGATCGATTGGTGTCGAAGAGTCATGGGAACAGGGTATGGTAGTCAAACACGGGTATCGGACTCATGGAAGGGGTCGAAGGTTTCTGATAACAAAAATTGGCGCCGGCCAGGCGGTCCTGGCACTAATACATGAGACGGATGCAAGTTACATCAGCGGGAAGTGCAAAACCACTAGAGGCTGACGCAAGAAGTCGAAGAAATACATCCGAGGTCCAAAGAGCACGCTTCTTGTTCCATACTCAAAACAGGAAGGCAGGTTGGTACAATGGAGATACGCAGTTTCCGAGGCAATGGGGAGCGCCTATAGGGAGTGTGATACCGTTCATAGTACGGGTAGGCAATGCGTTGTTTTCCTTTGTTTAGTTTGATTGAACATCGATCATCCAGTACACTTCAAGCTCCAAGTAACTTGAATTGAATGGACAAGATCTTGTCTCAACTGAAACCACCTAGGCCCGTAAACCTCACATCATGTTGACTGCTGCAAGCGCACGAAGGGCCTCATGGCTATCTAGGAATCTCTACTGGCTGCGACTCAAGAGGACGTTTGCTACAGGTGTTGTGAACAACCTAGTGAACATAGTGGAAGTGGGGCCGCGGGATGGTCTTCAAAACGAGAAGGTTCTAATCCCAGTCGGCGTCAAAGTTGAGCTCATCAACCGCCTAGCACGAGCGGGAGCACAGAACATCGAGACCGGCAGCTTCGTCAGTCCGAAATGGGTTCCGCAGGTAAGTGTCCTAGTCCTTTAATAATCACCATAGTTGAATTTGTGTTGGGACAAGATGGGTGGCACTGCTGAAGTGCTCTCGAAAATGGAGCGTCTCCCGAGTGTCCATTATACTGTCCTCATCCCGAACCAAAAGGGATTCGATAACCTGTCCACCTTACTCTCCTCTACAGTCATTCCGCCTCTCTCCGATGAAATAGCCATCTTTACAGCAGCAACGGATGCGTTCAGCCGTGCAAACACTAACACTACAGTAGCCGAGTCTTTAGCTCGTCTTGAGCCCGTTGCACGTGCAGCCCTCGATAAAGGCCTGCGTGTGCGAGGGTATGTCAGTGTCGTGATCGCTTGCCCATACTCCGGCAAGGTGGACTTCAGGCGTGTGCGAGATGTAGCTAAAGCGCTCATGGATATGGGCTGCTATGAGGTGAGTCTGGGGGACACTGTTGGCCAGGGTACGCCGGACACAGTGTCCGAGATGCTTGATGAGGTCAAGAAAAACGTGGCTGTCGAGAAACTTGCTGTGAGCACAGAGATCCCGCCTCTTTGGGTTTCGCATTCTAATATCTTAGTAGGGCCATGTAAATGATTGCTAGGACTCTCCTGTCATATATTTGCTAATTTTTTTCGACATAGTTCCACGACACCTTTGGCACAGCGGTTGCCAACGTCTTTGCAGCCCTTTCGCATGGTGTCCGGACTATCGATACCTCTGTCGGCGGGCTCGGTGGTTGTCCCTACTCGCCTGGTGCGACGGGCAATGTCGCGACAGAAGACGTGCTGTATGCGCTACAAGGTTCCCAGTACAGTGTGGCTGGATCGCAATACGGGGGAGGGACGATCGATCTTGATAAGGCGGTAGACATCGGGTGGTGGATTAGTGAGAAGCTGGGTAGGGAGAGCATCAGCCGTGCGGGAAGGGCCATTCGGGCAAGGAAATTGAGAGAGGTGACGGAGGCCGAGAGTCTTGCCGTTGACGAGAAGGCGAAACTGTGAATGTGAAGATGTGATGTACTTTGTACATTCAGCTTGGTCATCGTTCGATCGGGCCACCCACGCAACTGCTTCCTGGTATGGGCGATATACCATATCCTGGTGGTAGGACTCTGCGTCAGGTTCCTCGACGTCAGTCGACATTAGGTGCGATGTATCTACAAAATGTAGGATTACTAATTGAATAGACCAAGTGAAGTATGACCAGCTGTTTGACAGCTCTGTGTTACTTTCATTCTCTGCATCAGGAAAATTACATTTCGTCTGGGATGTGGCCAGTAGGATTGGGAGCTCGAGGTAGGTTATACCTGATGACTTTGCCTCACTGGGTAGCTGTAGGATGAGGAGAAACATGCTGAACAGACAATGTCACAGAGATACATCAATGGCATCATCCAGCTGACACTGGAAAATTTGATTATACATCTGCACTCAAGTTGTCTATGGATTAGAAACCTAGTTCTATATTTTTCAAACATGGCTGGGTGTAAGGTTTAGCAAATAATCTGGGTTTCCAAACCCTGCAGGAAGTCACCCAATGGATGACCACATAGGGAAGCTACACTGTACTGGATGATATGATCTATCAAACACATATGTTGTGTCAAGTGATGCAGGTTTGGTGGACACCATTGAAGTCTCCATGTATGTATATGTATGTACTCTAACAGTAAGTAAGTAACCCCACTATTGTTGCATATGATCCTATGAATTGGCATCAGATGCAGGCATTGGTGATGGCATCAGGAGTGGCATCAGGAGTGGCATCGGCATCAGTGTAAGGGCCACTCCTGTAGTATTAGTGACCCCCAGGGTCACTAGTATGTAAGCCAGCCCAGCTCAACCCCTCCCCGGACATGTCACGTGCAAGATCATGTGAACTTCTCAACATCACTTCGACTTCAGATTTGTTTCACTCTCTTCATGATATCATGTCTTTGTAGGTCTGTTTTCTACTAGGACCTTTCAACTAGCACATGTAAATGCTGTCATTAACAAGAGTAATCAGTCTCTACCACAAGAATCATGTCAGAGAATGCACATGTGATCACATGTATGTCAAAGAATTGTAAACAAAAAAAAACGAAACAGCAACATATGCTAGTAAGCTTAGAATGGCTGATGTCAACAAGAACTCTACCCCACAACCTCCAAGACTATGTTCACAATCAAAATTAGGGACTAACATGGATATCCATTTCAAACTCCAATGCCTCAACAAAATTGCAATGTGTGGAGTCAATTCTGAAGCCCTCACTTAGAGGCTTTCCAATAAGTTGCACAAGATGTATCTCCTTGAAATCTAGTAGTTAATTTGGGGTAGATGTAATATTTCCAGGCTGTAGAGTAGAATGGATACATGGATACACCATTTGCAGATAAAACCTGTATCCATTGTATCCATTTCAACTTACAGAACATAATTCTAATTTGTACACTTAACTGTTTCAGTATAACATACATAGGTTACATCTTCAACTGCTCCCAAATTTTCTTACAGGTGGCATCAAAATTGGGGCCAGAAATTGCATATCCATAAGTTATCCATAAGGGGTGACACGGGTAACCCCCAGGTATTTTTTTGGTTACCCGCACCTGTACCCACAAGCACCATACCCATACAGTTATGGGTACAGTGTTATCATGGTTTCTTGTGGGTTACCCGTAAATTTACGGGTTCCCCCAGAACCGTGAGGGGTTGGTCCGACTATTATTAATTATAATCTATATAATATCTAAATTATAGTAAATTAAGTCACAACCCCATGCACTCGTGTTTGGGGCAAGGATGGGGCCGTTGGGGCAATTGCAGGACAAGACAAACCCCCGCTCACATTTGAGGCGACAGAGGGGTGGGGGTAGCTGGCAGTGGACGAGAGGAGGCCCCTCCTCACATATGAGGTGATAGAGGGGCAGTGGTGGCTGGTGGTGGATGAAATGAGGCCCCTCCTCACATCTGAGGTGACAGAGGGGCAGTCATGGCTGGGGGTGGATGAAACAAGGATCCTCCTCATGTTTGAGGCGACAGAGGGGTGGTGGTAGCTGGTGGTGGACAAGAGGAGGCCCCTCCTTGTGTACGAGGTGATGGAGGGGCAGCCGTGGCTGGTAATGGACAAAACAAGGCCCCTCCTTGCGTTTGAGGCAATGGAGGGGTGGTGGTAGCTGGCAGTGGATGAAACAAGGCCCCTCCTTGCGTATGAGGCGATGGAGGGGTGGTGATAAATGGCAGTGGACAAGAGGAGGCAACAGAGGGGCAGTGGTGGCTGGCAATGGACTTGAGGAGGTGATGGAGGGGCAGCCGTGGCTGGCAATGGACAAAACAAGGCCCCTCCTTGCGTTTGAGGCAATGGAGGGGTGGTGGTAGCTGGCAGTGGATGAAACAAGGCCCCTCCTTGCGTATGAGGCGATGGAGGGGTGGTGATAAATGGCAGTGGACAAGAGGAGGCAACAGAGGGGCAGTGGTGGCTGGCAATGGACTTGAGGAGGCCCCTCCTCACATCTGAGGTGACAGAGGGGCAGTCATGGCTGGTGGTGGATGAAACAAGGCCCCTGCTCGCATTTGAGGTGACAGAGAGGTTGTGAGTTGCCTAGAATAGAAGCAGAAACCCCCTGCTCGCGTTTGGAATGAGAGGGGGTCATCATTGTCATCATAGTTGCCTAGAACTGAATGAGAAACCCCTCCGCTCATGTTTGTAGTGAGGGAGGGGTCGTGGTGGTGGTTGTTGCCCAGAGAGTGTGCCAGTTTTGACGTGTCATCAGTGAATCAACGAGGTCAGATGATCACTCACCTGACCGAAATGCCAGTAACGGCATACCCCCAAATACCTGTAACACCATGGAAAAGGGTACAGTATTGCC
>QFEU01003311.1:987-24217 GCA_003316345.1 Tricholoma terreum
GCATGGTCACCTACAATTATCTAGCATTATCAAGTGATGTATCAGAAAGGCAGTAATGATACCAAAGATTTTGATTATATGGCTATTTATATTTATATCAAACTACAGTTGGTTTCCTGATGATTGGGATTGCCAAGATTGTGTGGAAATCCAAATGCACCAGTGGTCTTTGCAAATGCCAACTTTGATCAATGCTTACCTTGATGGTCAGATATGCATCAACAGAGAAGGCATGCTGAATACATCAGATTCTCTTCAACTCCAGCAGCAGGCCCTCCAATAAGCATCCTTGTCATTGATATTTTCTGTATGTCTAGGACTCTCAGATCTCCTTTTTACCACCAATCTTTTTCCCAGTTCAACGTGAAGCTAACTTTCCTATGTTTTCTGGTGATGTCTGCTAATCACAGGGACTGATGCAAAATGACATATGCCCAACCATGACCATGCCGACCCCTCCTCCCCATCAAAATGGAATGTGAGGGCCTCGTTTATGGCTAGGAGACGGGGTAGGGGTGCCAGGAGACCTGGGCAATAAGCCACCTGCCAGGTAAGCACCCAGCAGGCCCATCAACCATTCCACGTCACTGATGCATAACAATGGACCATGGATGAACATGGGATGATGCCCCCACACCTGTGTGGGTCCCAATCACTACACTGAATGACACATCACCCGCCCCCAGCCCCACAAGCCACTGCTTGTGGGGTAGAATGACAACCATGCGGACAACACAGAGAAGGTGAAGCAAGAGGGGAGAACCACACCACCCACCACTACTGCGAGCCACTGCTCACAGGGTGGCTGGGGGGTGCTGCAGGCCTGGGAGATGGTGACAAGAGGGAATGACAGTGGTAGGATGGGCACACAAATGACACACTACCTGCCTCTAGCAACTGCTCATTGGGTGGATTGCAGGTGGAATGATGAAAGCAATAACAATACAAGAGGACAGTGGGAATGAGGGAAGACGGCAGAGAGGTGGAGCAACAACAATGACACACGAACAGCACTGCCTGCCTCCAGCCTCACAAGAAACTGCTCGTGGGGTGGATCATGGGTAGCACGACAATGGCCCAGCACCCCCTACCCCTGTGAGTATTTGCTCACAGGGTTGATCGGGTGAACAGGGACAACAACAATAACAACAACAATTGATGGAGCACCCACCCCCATGCTGATGAGCAACTGCTTGTCGGGTGGATGATGGGTGCACCAAGGCTGTATGACAATGAGAGGGATGAGAGGAACAATGGGGGCAAAAAAAACCAGCACCAGCAGCAGCACCCACCCCCATGCCAATGAGCAACTGCTTGTTGGGTGAATGGTGGATGTACCAAGGCCATACAATGACCAGAGGGATGATGGGATGAAGGGACCTGGCACCACCAGCACCCAGGCCATACGACAACCAGAGGGATGACAGGGACAAAGGGACCCAGCACCACCACCAGCACCCAGGCTGTACAACAATGAGAGGGATGACAGGAATGAAGGGACCCGGCACCACTACCAGCACCCACCCCCACGCCGATGAGCAACTGCTCATTGGGCGGATGGTGGATGCACCAAGGCCATACAATGACAAGACAGGCAAGAGGGCCAACAGGGACAAAGGGACCCGCATCATTATGAATAGCAAACAATAGTGGGGATGACGTGTCACCCACCCCCAGCCTCACGGGCCACTGCTCATGGGGTGGGGCATGGGTGAGATGATAATGGTCATGGGTGGTGTCGATGACATAGTGAGGGGGACAGGGACAGGGGCAATGTAGATGGGGACACAATGGGACAGCAGGCTGACAATGAGGCATCAGGGGTAGGGATTTTTTCACTTCTTTCAAGTAGATTTTGTATCTTAGTGGCTTGAAATTTATTCTAATACATGATGAAATTATGCTATCAATGGGATGAAAAAATATTATTGGCAGGTTTTTCCATTCCTCTTAAACCCCTTAAAGTTGATGAAATTCAACCCAGATAGATGGATGTTATTTTTGTCCATATCAAGATGAAAACTATCCCATGGAATGAATTTGGTGCAGTATGGATTGGGACAAAAAACATGAGGAATTCATCTCATCAACTCATCCCTTACAAGTAGAAAAAAATCCTGCTTTTTCACTCCTTTGGTGGTAGATTTTCATACTAATTCCTGATAAATTTTATTCCATATTTGGGTTTATCAATACATGAAAACCATCCCATAAATATATTATTTTACATTATTTAAGTGTATGAAACATGGGATGATTTTTCTACCATGTGGGTTGCATAGTGTTAGAGAGACTATGAAGTTCTTTGACGGAAAAGAAATCATCCACTGTTGTGAGGGCATTTAGTGTTCCCAGGTTCAGTCAGGTTCAGTTTTTACTCCAAATTTGCTACTGACCTGACTGAACCTGGTTATTAATATTTTAAATTTTGAGCTAACCTGACCTGACTTCAGTCAGGTTCAACTGAACCTGACTGCATTTTGGCTATATATCTGATCTAACTGAACCTGACTTGTTGATTTTTTATGAACCTTGGCCTGACCCTGACTGCAGTCAGGTCAGCAAGCAGTCAAGTTCAGTCAGGTTCCCGTTTTTTTCAGTCATTCTGACCTGACCTCAGATCACTAAGGGCATTGGGCCAACAAAATATCCTGCCATACCTTCTGCCATTGTGGTACATGATTCTATGTGATATTTGTTATGGGTAGTAAAGGAAAGTGTCATAGAGCTATCAACCATCGACCTTGATGGAAGTTGACTGGGGAAGTGGCAAAGTGGTATGTGGGGAAGTGGCAACCATAGTGGCAAGTCGAGTTCAAGTCCCAACCAGAGTCAAGCTGTGACCAAATCAACCAGCTGTTTCCATAGGAAAGTGGAGTGTGACTTGAACTGCATGTGACCAACTCTGGCTTTCAAGTCGATTTTGAGCCGAGTCACAGCAACACTAGGAGGGAGCAATGCCTCAAGCTTGTCCCTGAGAGCCTTCTCAGAGAAGTATGATGGGGTGTTGCACAGCATGGCATTCTGAGCCTGGAGGTGCAGAAACCAGTCCCAGAAGACACCTTCTTTCCATAGCATTGCAGCCAGAATATTGCATCTGATAATCTTAACCCAATCAGGGTCCAGATAATTCTTACACATTTCTACCATGAAATCCATGAACTTGAGTTGAATGAGATGGTTGTGGTCTCCATGGATCCAATCATGGATATGTTCATCTTGGAACTAGCCCAGAATTTTCATACCTGATCATCCACTTCAATCTTCTTGTGGTCAAAGTAGTACTCGCAACCATGCTTGAAGTCATCCATGACTGCAGGTGTTATGTGTGGTTTTTATACAATACAGTTACAACTGATTATGACCAGTTTTTTGTGGTTTTTTTTTTTTCAGTTTTGGTCCGGTTATTTGACTATTTCCTTTATAGGAGACTGGTCCAGTCACCAGTTCACCCAAAAAGGTGAAAAAACTGGACCAGACTGGACCTCAAAGCACTAGTCCAGACATGGCACCAGAGCCAAATTATAGATGAGCATGTCACTGAAAAGTAACAACACATGAACATTTGTTGGGTATGGATGAATTCTACCTTAGTAAAGTCTGCATAGTCCAAGTAAATCTGTGTGGGGTCCATGCAGACTCTGCATGGACTCTAAAAAAATGGCTGAGAAAACCACAAAACACCACTAGGGCTCCACACAGACTCCACATCAGGAAAACCTGAAGTTACTTACTCCTATTTAGCTGTACTTATTTGTCTTAAATTAGACAATAAGTAGGATAAGCAGAATAAGCAAGTTTTTTTACTTATTTTGTACTTAGGTCAGATGAGGCCAGATCCTAACTAAAGACAACTTAAGTACAGAATAAAAATAAGCAACAAAAATTGAAAATCAGGAAAAATCAGTGGGCCATGGCAACAAAAATTGAACCAGGAAAAATCAGCAGGCTGTGGAGTGAGAATTCGTAAAGTCATTTTTGCCCACCCTTAACCCATCACAATCTCACTGCCACTGCCGCCACCATTCCCATGCCTACAACAGCAACCAACATCAACATCAACCACCTTTCCCACCACCTCTCACGACACCACCCTCTCCCTCCTCACCAACCTGCGGCCACCACCGCTTCATGAACACTGACCACCGCCGCTCTCACACTCACAGCCACACCGAATCACAATGTGAATAAGCTGTGTCACACGAAAAACGGGCCCAAACGACATTTATTGTCATTTGGCCCTAGTAATTTTTTTCAATGTTCCATTTTTGTTTTATCTCATGTTCCTGTTTCTTTTTTAGGTTCTAATAATGTCCCAACAACGAGCTAGCACCCAACACAGCCACCCACTATAACTCCTGGCTAATGATGGCCTCCAGACCACCACAACACCCTCAATCGCCGCCATGAGCAACTGCTCATGGGGTGGAAACAGGGAGCATAGGAACAATGTGGAGGGGGAGCAGGCACCACAACGACGAGGGGGCAGATGAGAAGTGGGGGGGTGACAACGATGACAGATGGGGCATCCCGAGGCCCATAACATGGGAACCACAAAGGTAAGGCCTCTGCCCATGTGCCCGCGACGTCACACTGACCACCCGACGCGATGACAGACAAACGACACGACAAACGACAATAGGGGCGAGGGTGACAGGTGATACAGGGACAATGATGGGCACCATCACTGCATCAACAGCACCCCCAACCGCTGCCATGAGCAACTGCTCGTGGGGTAGAAATGGGGAGCAACCGGGTAACTACCTCCTCTGTAGCACTTTGTGTATGTAGTTCATACCCACCCAAAAATATATTTGTTTCTGCCCTGCTTAAAAACTGTCCTTAAGTTCGTGTTAAGTTTTGCTTATTTCTCATTTTAAGCACATTAAGTATCCATAAGTCCTGATTAAACAGTTGATCAAGGACTTTTGGCTTATTTAAGAGAATGTGGTAAACCAGACTGTTTGCTAGTCTTTACCTATATTTGTGTATAATGCCTATGGCCTCAACTGGTACCTTTATAAGGACCAGTCCGTATTTTTATAGACAGACTTCACTTTTCATACTTCGAATTATATGTTATATGTGTTCTCATCGGGTGAACTAAGTCTCAACCTCTGCTTTACTACACTTTTTTGAACACTTCTACTTGTATACTTGGAGTATACTTCCGCTCGACTTCGTTCATCGAACGTCATCAATGGTGCCGTAATATCAAATTCGACCCTGACGCCACCGGCGACAGTTCATTTCATACACTTTGTGATCTGATCCTGACGCTATCCGTGACAGTCTATCGAAGAAAGTATATGTTCCTATCGCAACATGTCTTCTACAAAAAACAAGACCAAGGCCAGGACAACTCGTGGTAAACTGAAGGGGGGACCTTCCCACTCGACGGTTGAAAATCACCAAGAGCCCACTGGTCCTGACCTTCCTTAGAGAAATCAAACGCACTCCCCTGGGGCAAAAGGAGCCAAAACGGATCAATTAGAGAAAGCCGAGGAAGACACCCTATCCAAAGGATCGGCATCTTCCCATGACTTGCCAAAAAGCCCTCGGCCTAGTCGTAGGGCCGAGATTCGTGAACCTTCCCCTTCCCTCGGACCTGTACCTCCCTCTCGGGAGGACTCAACTGGTGCCCCCAACTCTCACGAGTTCATCACACCGTGATTAACCAGAGACCGATGGACGGATTCCCCAGTACGTTTCCCCTCGCCCACTACAATGGACGAGGACAGTCGAAGAAAGAGACAAGAGGACAAGCAACCCACAATTAACGATTCCCCGAACCAGGAGGAGATTAAGGCCAGAACTTTCGCCAAATTTACCCATGAATTAGTCAACAGGTATTTGAACCAGGATAATTATGACCTCAACCATTTGTTGAGGGAAGTCCAAGAGTTCGCCCACGAATTCTCCACTCAGGTCCAGCACGACGCTGAGAATCAGGCACATCAACCTGTACCCCTTCCAACGGAAGGGGACAGGAGAGATGAACGTTCTCATCCGACCGTCTACCCTCAGGAACGTTCGCGTCGAGAACCTAATGAGCAATCCAAGCCCACTACACCTAAAAAATCGGTGCATTACGATGGGACTAGTAAGGTGGCCCTTCAACGTTTCCGCGATGAAGCACTGCGTGAAGGTCATCATACTAATATCCCTGATCAGGGTATTAGGTTCGATGAGGAAGGATTCCCTTATGAAAATCACCGATCCTCTCGGGAACCCACCAGTCCTGGACCGTCCAGAGCGCCCCCACTGGAACGTGGAGGAAGAGAGGACCCTCCTGGAGGCGGAGATCCAGGAGGACCCAGTGGAGGTGATGGTGATGGAGACTCCTCTCCTTCTGGAGGGAGCAATGACGAAGAAGACAAATCCTTTCCTCCCACCGATGGGGAGGAAGAGTTCAAAGAAGCCAGCCTTCTTCGACCCAACTCTCGACCTCGTTCTAGGTCGAGGACGGCTCCTGGTGAAAACGCCTCCAGGCAAACGCCATCTGGATATTCAAGGGATAGGAGATCCTTTGACACTCGTACGGGGACACATCGATCCAGGCATGGATACCTGGGCGAATTGGATTCATACAGGGATAAAGGGGTTAGACGACCTTCTAAGTATTTGAAGGCTATGCACTCCAAGTTCCATGAACAGATTGACAATAAAGTCTCTGTGGTTACCATCCACCTTCCTGATAGGAAGAATGGACCCCGAGTTCCCAATCCTCCTAACTATGGAGGGAGTGCCGACACTGAAGTATTTGAGCGGTGGCTCAATGCGCTGCTTCGATGGTTGAGAGTGAGCAAGGTCTGTGGTCCCGACCACGACTCCGAGCGAATCGAATATACAGGGATGTATCTAGAAGATTCCGCCTTGACGTGGTTTGAGGATAATGTGGACGGAGTCTACCGACATCGTACCACTTGGACCTTCAAGGACGTCATCACCGGACTGTATGACCGGTTTATTCATGACAATGCTACTCATGACGCTGCCAATAACTTCTCATGAGTGAGGTACGACGTCAGCGAGGGAGTCATGAGTTATTATCACAAACTGGAGCGCTACGCCACCAGGATGATACATGCCCCGGACAGGTTCACGTTCAAGACGCAGCTCTTGTCAGGACTGCCTAGTACTATGGTTTCCTTTATCTTTGATAAGGGTTGCTCTGCCGAGTCGAGTTCCACCAAAACGATACTATACTACGCCAGAGAGGCAGAGGAGATCTTCAGGAAGAAAAAGAGATACCAGGAGCAACGACACCTGGTGGAAACGCTAGCGTCCGGTCAGGACTCGACTAAAACAAAGCTGAGTGCGACCGTGGCCAAACCTGATCATTCTCTGGAAGGATCCAGAGAACCTAATCAGAATCCTCTTCCATCTCCTGAACGACCGAGGTTCCGGGAGAGACCTAAATGCTGGTATTCAGGAGAGATGCTGAAGGACAGGCATCCACCAGCCTCAGGGGAGCGGTCAACTAGATATGATCCGGCCTCTTCTTCCAAGAAGTTCGAGGACCCTAAACCACCTCCCACCTGTTTCAAGTGTGGAGGAATCGGTCATTATTCGACCAATAAGAAATGCCCTGCGAATCAGGGCCACGCTCTCGGGAGGTCTTCCAAGCCTAATCCCAGGGCGAGAATGTATGCTGCCAGGGACGAACATAACTCCCATGAGGAAGGTAGTCCAGTTCAGGAAGATGTTCCTGAAAGCCCTATTTCCCAGGAGGGAGTTCGCATGGCCACCGCTCATAGTGATTCAGAAGACCATGAGTCCAATTTCATCGGTTCGCAATACAGTTCTGAAGGAGAACTGTACCCATTGTCATCTGAATGCGAGACTTCTCGTAGTGATGATGAAGGGGTAGAACATTTTGGGGCTATTCGGGAATTGGCCAAGGAATATGAATCGGAATATGGGACCAATGATTGCCCATCAATGCAATCGGTGTCGGACTCGGAAGACGAGGATGAAGATGACTCATTCTTGTTTCAAGGTGAACCCATCAACCCTGCCTTCTTCCTGGGACGATGCGAGTCAGAGGACGAGAAGGGTTCCCTCCCTTCCGAACAATTAGGCATCATCCACAACAGCCCAATTCCCAATAATTCCAACCTCAGGCGCCCGCCGGCCCTGAGAAAGTCGTCCAAAAAGATTACTCGACCTGCACGGACGGAATTGGAGAACAGATGTTACATCGTGAGAATGAAAATCCACAATCTAGAAGCCAATGTGTTGTTGGACTCTGGCTGTACCTCTGACTCAGTTTCACCCGAGTTCACAGTGTCGGCCAACATTAAGGTTTACGAGCTAGAGGAACCAGTACCCCTTCAATTGAGCACTGTAGGTAGTAGGTCGAAGATAAATTTCGGCCTTTTCGCTGACTTCAAGATCGATTCTCTTAGAGGGAATCATTACTTTGATGTTATCAACATCGATAGGTACGACGCGATAGTAGGTACCGTGTTCATGAGGAAGCACGGTATCGTTCTGGACTTTGAAAGGGACGAGGTGCGTCTCCGGGGAAGGATCCTTGATACCATCCTCAAAAGTAGGAGCACTTTCTGGCAAGTATGGCGATATGCTATGAGAACTCAACCGATCCAGGTTGAATGACTTGACAGTGGCCTGCGTGCCGCTGATAGACCGACGAAGGACCCAGATAAATTGGCCAGCTCTACCTCTGCTCAACCTCCTTCAGTTGAGTGATGTTCGACAAGAATGGAGGAAGTACCAGACGTGGATCGACCCCGCCCTGGTATTGGCTTGAGGGAGTCTGACCCGATATTATTAGGGCCAGACAAGGAAGAATGGATACCTACGGTCAGGGACCCAGATGAGGGGCCTGATAGCGACGAAGAAACTCAGGATGATTGGGATGAGATGGTAGAGGAGTTTACTCGGGATAGATTTCCTGAGGGACCCAAGTGTGAGCTGGCTGATGGCGAGCCTACTCTTCCCGACGTCCTATCAGAACAACAGCTGAGTGATCTGAATGAAGCGTTGTTCGCTATATGCGAAGAGTTGTCTGAGAAAACTAAGGCTCGAGGACCCTTAGTCAAGAAGGACATTCCCCACCTGTGGGAGGAATGGCTCGAAGCCTGCAAGGACATCTTGCAGGGAGTTCCAGAACGGCCTCCCCCTATGAGGGAGATAAACCACAGGATTCCACTGGTGGATGAGGACAAAAAGTATACCTACCACTTGCCTCGTTGTCCAGACTCGATGAGAAAACCTCTCGCTGAGAAAATCGAGAAGTATTGCCGAGCCGGATGGTGGCGACCCCCTCGCGCTGAACAGGCCACTCCGATGTTGGTCGTTCCCAAAAAGATGGGAGCTATTCGCACCATGGTAAATGCAAAGAAACGGAATGACAACACTGTGAAGGATGTTACTCCATTCCCAGATCAAGACCTCATCCGTCTTGACGTAGCTCGAGTGAATCACCGTTCGAAGATCGATCTCTCGGACACCTATGAACAGGTCCCAGTCGAACCTGAGGACGTGTGGAAGACAGCATTCACAACGGTGCTAGGCATATTCGAGAGCCTAGTTATGCAACAGGGAGACTGTAACGCCCCCTCTACATTCCAGTGGCTTATGAACTCCATCTTCCGAGAGTACATAGGTGTATTCGTCCATGTATATCTGGACGATATTTTTGTCTTCAGCGAGACGATAGAAGACCACCAGGAGCATCTCAAGCTGGTCTTTAACAAGCTTAGAGAACATGAATTGTATCTTCGCGCCGATAAGTGCGAATTGTATGCCGAGAAACTTGAATGTCTCGGTCATATGATCGACGACAAAGGTTTACATGCTGACAGTGACAAGATGGCCCGTGTACGAGAGTGGAAAACACCCCGTAATTACCACGAGGTTCAACGATTCTTGGGTCTCGTACAATACCTGGCACATTTTCTGCCAGACATATCAGCCTACACCAGTCCACTCTCCGCAATGACGAAGAATGGACAGTCCTTTCAGTGGCGTCCTTTGCACGACCACTGCTTCCAGACTATCAAAGACATCTGTTGCACCACTCCAGTCCTTAAGCCAATCGACGTGAGGTCATCTGAACCCATATGGGTCATTTGCGATGCCTCCGTGTTTGGAGTAGGGGCCATGTATGGGCAGGGCCCAGAGTGGCACACCTGTCGCCCAGCAGGATTTTTGTCAAAAAAATTCTCGGACGCTCAAAGGAACTATTGAACCTATGAGCATGAGACGATCGCTATTCTGGAAGGACTCCTCAAGTGGGAGGATAAGCTGATCGGCCGACGTTTCCATGTCGTTACCGATCACAAGGCCTTGGAGTTCTTTCAAACACAGCGTTGTTTATCTGCAAGACAATCGCGATGGATGGAATATCTATCACAGTTCAATTTTGACATACAGTATGTCAAGGGTAACTTAAACAAGGTGGCGGATGCCTTGTCTCAGTACTATCAATTTGACAGTTGGGACGACGCCCCTCTGGTCCAACACTACGTCTTTGCGGACGTACGTCTGGATCCGATGCACGAGGACCTTCCTTGGGATCGTCATCTCGAAATCAAGAATAGAGTGATTGAGACTCGCTCGGCCAAATCACAAGCAAGGCACATTGAAGAACACCTTAAGGCCCTTCGAGAACGTATCGAGGAGCACGAGGAAGAAGCTGTGGCCTTAGCAGAAGCACCAAAGACACTGGAACGGAACGCCCCTGTGTCACGAGGAAGAGGAGAGGACCCCATGATCTGCAAATCTATGGTCTCAGGTAGAAACCTGAGTCTCCACATGTCGGAGCACGATCCAATGGATGAAGATATTCGGGCAGGGTACAGCTCAGATAAGCTGTTTAGTAAAATCCTCGAGAAGCCGGATGACCATCCAGGCTTCAAGGTGATAGAAGGTTTTGTGTGGATAAAGAACAGAGGTGGAGAGGACGTACTTTGCATGCCTTCGGCTCCATCTAAAGATATGACTCTGCACAATTGTATTATCGACCAGGCCCACTCGATTGTGGGACACTTTGGGCCGGCAAAGACGTCAGAGTACGTTCGTCGATGGTACTGGTGGCCCCGTATCCAGTATGAGATTGACAAGTTTTGTAATTTGTGCGAGGCCTGCCTTCACTCGAAGGGGGAGTATCGACCGCCACAAGGGAAGCTGCATTCCTTGCCTACCCTGATACGGCCCTGGGAGTCAATCGGTATGGACTTTATCGGATCTTTCCCAAAGTCCGAGGGTTTCGACTACCTATGGGTGATTATCTGCCGCTTATCCTCCATGGTACACTTGGTACCAGTGAATACCACGACCACGGCTATGGAGTTGTCCTCCATTTTTGTCAAGGAAGTAGTCCGTTTGCACGGTCTACCCGGATCGATCGTATCTGATCGAGACTCTAAATTCACGTCCAGGTGGTGGCGTGAGGTCCATCGGATCCTGGATATCAAGTTGCTGATGTCCACCTCCTTCCATCCCCAGACCGATGGAATCACGGAGAGAGCAAACCGCTCGATCGCCCAAATCCTTCGGTTGTTCGTCAATGCCAGCCAAAAAGATTGGGTGAGGTTTTTGGCTCTGGTGGAGTTCGCGATCAACTCCACCATCAACAGGGCAACGGGGATGGCCCCATTTGAAGTAAACTATGGTTTCATGCCTCGCATGATGAGGGAGCTTCCCATTCCAGAGCGGATTCCGCCTGGGGTTCGTACGTTCGTGATGGACGCGCTCCGTAATATGGCGATAGCTCATGACAGCATCATAGCGGAGAGGGTGTTCCAGAGACATTACGTGAACAAACATCGTCGTAAGAAGCCAGGGATTATGCCAGGGGAGCTGGTATATCTATCCACGAAGAATCTGAAGATGCCAAAGGGGCAAGCCAGCAAGCTCCTGCCCAAATTCGTAGGACCTTACAAGGTCCTACGATCCCTTTCAGAGATGTCGAACTATGAGCTGGAATTGCCCGAGGAACTCGCTCGGAGGCGAATACACAATCATTTCCATGTGAGCCTGTTGAGGCCACACCATGCCAATGATGACGTGCTGTTCCCGAACAGGCGTTACCCAGACCCTTACGACTTCGGTACTCCAGAGGACACCAAATGGTACGTAGAAGAAATCACGGCCCATCGATGGAAGGGTCGTGCACTGGAACTTCAAGTAAAATGGAGTCTGGGTGAGTCCACTTGGGAGCCGTTGTCCATGTGCAACGAGCTTGCCGCTCTGGACGCCTACTTGGCCCTGGTGGGTGCCAAGGACTGGGACGAATTGCCTAGGCGAGCCACTGCTCGCTCTAGGAATGATACAAGGTGATTGAAGGTGTTGGTCATGAGGGCTGGACCAAATCACGTGGCCAGAAATTGTTTCTCCGACGCAAGACGGACTCTGAAACAAAATAATTTTTTTTCCTACTCTTACATCCATGCTACCCCGAGATATATGGGGAGCATGTACTCCGACGATGACCAGATGGACCTTTCGCCGCCACCTCCTTCCAGTTTTCTGGGGACTGAGGAGACTCGGCCTCGAAAGGGGGGGGAGAGAAGAGAGGATAGAAGGAGACTCGAGTTGCAAGGTTCGAGGAGGGAAGACCGAAGGGGACTAAGAATGCGCTCGCCATCACCTGGCGAGCGAGGGGAGAGGGCCCGTCAAGAAAGAAGGGATGTTAGAGAGAAACAGGCATGGAGGAACGACTCCCACTTGGGGATCGTGGTTCACCGAGGAGGATGTGAAGTATGCAAGCAATATGCCCTTCACGTATTCCAGCATGAGTTTGAGATGGGCCGAGAATACCTCGACGCGAAGGAACACCGAGACGGGGACTTAAACGCGGAAGCTCGTACTGCCGCAAATAGGGCGTATGATAGTTACGAAGACGAGATATCAGATCTCAAGGCCTGGATCGCCAGTCTTGAGGATAAGTTAGACAGGGCACGGCCGACCGTCCTTTCAAGCGCCCCCGAGTGCGAGAGGATTCCCCCATACCAGATTCCAAAAATCGAGCGACTACGTATGCTCACGCAGCTGCATGGCCTGCACCCCCTCCAACCTCTCGTTCCATAACGGATGCCATGGATATCAACTCCAAGGATCGAGAAGCGAACTATCAGCCGCTTTCTCCTCCAGTGCAAAGGTCCCAAGTTCCGGAACCGAGCCCTCCTCGAACCACTAACTGGGCTCCTACCTCGAGGGCGCTCAACCCCTTCCCAAGGGAAGTGCCCCAAGACATGGCAGAGTTTGACCTATGGGCCTCAGTGGCTCAGCGAGAGGGCAATGAACTGGACCTTCAAAGGGCCCAGGCCTACGTACGCTTTGCCAGTTTCACCCCGCCGGATGCTCGTACGCCCCTGATGAGCCATGCCATTGCGGCATGGAGACTTCCCAAGTGGCTACCAGCAGAGAGGCAGTCTTCCCAGGGCATCCGTCACATGCAAGATCCCACTCGCATGTCGCAGCCTCAGATCTATGATAGCGCTGAATCTTGGGCCCAGTTCATGCACTGACAACTGTTTCAATACCGTAATACCCCCGGGTTGATTCTTGATCATGAATGGGTCAGCCTTCCCCACGTCAGGGGAATGCTCCTGATGCAACAGCAGGTTCCTTCGGGCCTGTCTCAAAAACAGAAATTTGGATTATACCTCAGGCTAGCCGAGGTGTTTTCTACTCCTGGTCTGTATCGCCGTACCAGACAGGAACTGCAAATCTCCCTTAGTCTCCATCGCGAGCGACGTCCTACGCCGAACGTGACAGACAACCTCACCATCGAGGATGTCGTTCGGCACCTCACCGCTATTGGGGTATCCGACCATGAGGTCCGCGAAGCCTATCACTATGGGTTGGGATGGCTGTTGGGTACCTCCCAATCTCGTTGAGAGGAAGAGTCCACGGCCACTTCGGACGTTCTTCGACGCATGAAAGAACTAACCACCCCAACTCCGGAGGACGAACCTCTGATGACTGATCCTTGATGGTGGACCGCCCCTCCGGGGGTGCGGTGTATCACTCAACCCTCTGTCAAACGAAAGAGGGAGTCGGACCAGCTGGAATCGACCTCCCCGCTTGGCAGCGGCCTAGGTTTATCAGCATCAATTCATGCTGCGCCTCCTCGTGCCCCGCCTGCCGGCACATCCTCTCCAGCGGTACCAGTTCGGGCCGTGCCTAACGCCATCTCCATACACCCGGCTCTTCCGAGAGCCGAATTGATTCTTACACATTCTCCCAAAATTGCTGCTGGACCCGTACCCGATTTGACTAGCTCTGACTCGTCCAAGGTCGTGACCGATCCCCCACATCAGCCTCTGGTCTTGCCGGACCAGGACGATGGTGGGTGGAGCTATGTTGGTCCCCTCCGTCGAACCAAGGCGGACAAAAACCGAGCAAAGAAGGAAAGAAAGCACCTGAGGGTAGCCGCCTCAGGTATTCCCCTTGCCGAGACAGGAGGAATTCGAGGAGATTACAGCAAGGCTAGAGTGACCCGTAGTCGGCGCAACCGAGCTGGTTCCGAATCAGAGTGCACTGACTCGGTGTCGAGTTCTGACGAAGGCGATCATTTGGGCGCTGCTCCCCTCGAAGGAGGGCAGTTGTTAGAATCGTCGGTTTTGGATATCCCCCCTATTTCGCAAGCTGTTTCCCTCACCACTACTCCTGTCTCTTCCATGGGACCATCCATCCCACTTGGATGTGAAATGGATCTTGACCTCTCTCCCTTGGCCTTGAAAGAGGATTGACTCCTTCAACCTGCATAGGCTGAATTTTTGAATTTTATCTTGGTTTCTTGGTAGTGTCTTGACCCTCGGGATCAAGCCAGAAGGGGAGGGTGTGGTAAACCGGACCGTTTGCTAGTCTTTACCTATATTTGTGTATAATGCCTATGGCCTCGACTGGTACCTTTATAAGGACCAGTCCATATTTTGATAGACAGACTTCACTTTTCATACTTCGAATTATATGTTATATGTGTTCTCGTCAGGTGAACTAAGTCTCAACCTCCACTTTACTACAGAGAATGACTGTCCTTGTTTAAGACACACTCTGCTTAGTGAAATTCTGCTTAAGTTGTCTTATTTTCAAATTTAAGACAATTTAAGCAACTTCAGGTTTTCCTGATGCCACATGGACTCTGTGGCATCAGGTGTTTGAGGATATTTTGAGCAGGTTTTATAAAGTTATAACAAAGGTATGAAAAGTAACATTTACTACAAGAAGCCCAATTCTTGCAGACCACTTTATAAAATTAGATTATGATAGGGTGGGTTGACAGAATAGTGGTGTACCAATCCATCAGGCTGATAAGAGATGGTAATGTTTTGTAAATGATTATCCCAAGTAAATCTCATGAGTGAAAAACCTATTCCATTTCATGAGTGGACTCTTATACAGTTCTAACTGGCTATTTCTATTTATTCAATTTAATACTCAAATTGCTCACTTATTCACTCATTTTCACTTAAAATCTTAGCAAAGTCTTAGTGCTCAATCACACACCCAGTGAAGAGCACAGGGCCTGCTCATGAATGGGTTTTGGATTTTGTTGAACCCATGGGGTTGTGGCTGTGCACAGTTATTCCAACCACGAAAATGCCTGCAATTGCCCCAATGCTGTGAACAAGTGGACAAGCAGCAGAATTCTTGTGACACTTAGGTATTTAATTATTTTTGATTATATTTCATGATCAATGTGTATCACTATGCTTGCTGCTTACAAATAGTAGCTAGCTATACCAACATACTTCGGTTTACCTGATGGCATAGTCCGTGCAGACTCCATGCGGAATATATGGGAGAATGTAAACACCTCACATCCGTCCAGTAATCGCAGGACGAGACGTGGGACATCGTGGTCAGCCAATCAAATATAATAGTACACAGATTGTTGATACCTCCATCAGATCCTCTCCGTTTTACTATCCGTTGCCTATTGGGCTTCCTTGTTTACATCAGAGCTGTCCTGTAACTGGTAATGTAATAGGCTCGGACACCAGACGTTTTTGCTGACTACGGAGCCAAAATCTAGAAATAAGACCAAAGGAGTTATAACAAAGATATGTTTGTAGACTCAGAAAACACATTAAAAGTCGAAGGTAGCAAGTAGATTGGGACGCAGATGATAAGAATAACAGCAACAATAATGGCCCCACCACGTAGCAGTAGCACCTCATGCCTCTGTAGAAACAGCCTGTGAGACCTGCTTGGCATCAAATGATCGCAATGCCTGACTCTGACCGCCATCTCCAGTCAGCATTTATTTCAGTGCTACATTCAGGGAAGACGCACTTTATAATTTGCATCCATTCTGAATCCGCCTCGTATTCGAAAAACGTTGCCCTCAATGCTTCCCAGTAACTGGGCTTCCAGCCAGCACATTCCTAGTCAATGATGTACAAACACTCACACGTAACTAGCCAGTGATCCTTGTTGACCGGTAATATGATGTTTTTCGGTAAGAGATCGCCATGAGTGAAGATGATGGCAACGTCATCACGATTGATTAAAGGCGTCAGAAGCTTTTTCAATTCTGCATTGCGTGGCATGTCAAGATGTGGCCAAATCTCCAAGGTGAAGTCACGATGAGTAGCATAGGTTGCATGATCTGCCCAAGGGATGCGTACATCATCAATAGGACCACCCTTTACATTGGATATGATGCGAGATCTCGGAGGGGTGATTAATGTTTGCTGCCTCATGGCCCCAAATTGAAGCTGTAGATCTTCAACGACAAGGTCTCGATGTTGCGTAGACAGGTCATCCCAAACATCTTCCAAAGTTGGTCCATTGACCCAATTGATAAGGAGGTATGAGCGGGCCGTTCAATGTGAGTGAGTTGATTAGAAGGGGAGTGTGTATTCCTTCCAAAGTGCTGATGTAGCGATAGGCAGCTGCCTTGTTAGGATATGGCTCTTTGTTTATCTTGAGTGCGAGCCTGTATGGTAGACGGTATATGCGGGCGGAAATTTGGCCATGATGTTTTCTACTGTTCTGTGCACATCTTTCATAGATGGTGGCCCTCCATCTTCGCAGTACAATGGCTATCATGGTCTTCAGGGCACAATGGCAAAGTGGCGAAAGCCATGATTTTATGGATAACGATGAAGCTGTTGGCGGCAATGCATCACTTTCGCCATTGGCTGAAGACATTGATCTTTAGCAGATCTGGGTGAACATGTCAGTATGGAGAGCAATCGAAGGGAGTCTTAGGGAAGCGCATGCACACTGAAGGCAAGAGCACACCTTACAATCTAAACCCAGTTGAAGTAAGTTCATTCGTTGTATTGCCGTAGCGTTATGGAAAACGCTCGTGCTTGGTGACTGAGCGACGAACAGGAAAGATGAAATGATCGGAGACAGCAAGAGATCACGTGGTGTATTCAAATTTCAACTTAAATCAGGGATGAACAGTCGCAACACTTTACGCACAATCGAGACCTTCTTTTGCCACTACTTCACTCCCCGAGCCCACAAAACAATAATACATCAGGGACAAGATTGATATGACCAAGCAACCTGTCGGACTCGCTGGTGGCACTTGGCTTACACGCCTATTGTATATTATTTCACCCCCGGCACGGCGCTACAGAAGTCCGCAGATGTTGGTTTTTATGTACGGTGAAAGCATCCCAACAGGCAAGCTATATAAGTTTCTTTCACCAACAGCTGTTTAAATGCTGCCCTTACAGTGTCAAATGCCTCACGATGGACTCCTCGCCATCTGAAGATGACTTGATGCATTGTTGGCTATCTCTTGGAAATAGTAGATCTCCACATTCGCGCCTTTATATTGCCCTAGCACATTCCTGAGATCACGGAATGAGAAAGGCAAGAGCTCCTCGATGCGCATGAATGCAATGGCGTGATCGAGTCCTCTGGCGTTCCTTGACGAGATCATAGTAGATCTTTCTGGATAGTAGTGCTACCCGGTTGACTTTGCTGGGATCGGCAATAGGATTGCCTAGTACAGGGTGGAAGCGTGTGCCGACATCGAGTTCGGAGAGGGAGGAAGATGCAGCCTGAAAGAGAATATATCCGGGATATGATATACTTACACTGAAAAGGTCTGAATTCATACTGGAAGACATAAAAGTTCCTTCGGCGATGCAAAAAAAACCAATGGTTTCCTGCCCTTCCGCTTCGTCTGTCTTCGCAACAGATGAAAATATTGTGCAGACGTCGTTGGGAAATACGACGTGGATGTTGCAGTAACATTTGCAGGTCTGCTGTCTGCAGTGGGCTGGTTAACTGAGAAACAAAGAATAAGTAGGAGACAGCCGTAGGTGCATTCCATTTCACCTGACTGGAATACCAGACATCCAACATATGGTGGAATGTAGCGCAGCGGTACTCCAAATCATTGAGAGAGGATAGAGCTTGACAGACCCTGTTTGGTAGCAGCATTAGCGGCTTAGTTCAGGTTCATGAGGGCTTCAACTCTCCAGCGAGTCGGTAAATAGAAAGGACAGGGCCTCACCATCTTTACTCATCCTTACAGTCTGCAGTTGTCAGGCAGGCCATCTCCAACGGCAAATCCACCACAGACTATCCACTTCCTCTGAACCAAATGTAAATGAATTGAATGTGAATGAAAGGGCTACAATGTTGACTTACTCAAGTAGTGTTTCGTTATCTCGTGATGGATGGGGTCAGTGGAGCTCTAAACACAGAGAATTGAGACGCACTGGGCAAGGCTTCTTGGACCCGAACGGCCATATTCAAGGTAGGGAACATCTACCAAAGATGCATCCCAGCATATACAGTACCCAGATGCTGATCGCTATGTCTCATCCCGAGATGTCTCGTTAGAGATATAAACCAAGTGTAATCGTAGTATCAAAACGAAAGCTTCAACTTGTCTGACTGTTAACAAAAATCTGCGCTACCACATACCTCAGCCACGGCCCATTACGAACTATTGTAACATCCCCAGATGTGAACAGATACACTCAGTGCACCATTCCAGTGTGAAACACCCTACCCTCTGCCAACAAGACACACCGTCCTGCTGTGCCACTGCCCTATGAGACAAGGTAACAGTAACACGTTCCACACACGTGTAATTCGGCATGATGAACTTAGACAAAGGAAACAAAGATGGTCAGGGAATGAGTCATCGAGCCACTGACCGTCCCACTATTTGAGAAAAAGACTGCATGATCCCACTAAGACCTCTCTCGAAACTGGCTTCCCATATAGTCACCGACTCCCACGAGAGCAAGAGAGCACGACCCAGCTCCGAATTCATCGAGCCTCCTAAGAAGCGCCACGGCAACGGAGTACAACCTGAATCCTCTCCCCCGCATTCCCAGATTAGCAACAACAACGAAACACAATCCCCATCACCCTCCCCGGCTGTTAGCAACAATGACGAAACACAATCCTCGTCCCTTTCCCCGGCAGACAACAACGAGATCAGAAAGAAGGATACTCTGAGGTTTAACAAGATGGCCACATGATGTAAGTACGACTCACAATAGGAGGCTATCATTTGTCCTAACGCTCTCTGTCACGGTATTAATAGCCAACGGCATCATCACGAGCATGAACGGACTGCATAGAACAGCCACTCCCGTTGAAGGCTTCCCTAAACCTCAACTTGGAGAGTCCGTTTGACACAACCAATCAAACAAGAACCGACTCCTCTGGCCACAGAAGAAAGGAATGAAGGCATGGGTTCACCTACATCGTGCCAAGTTCGAGAACAACATGGCCGCTGGGGCTGGGGCTATACAGGAGCTAATCAACAAGCTTGTTGATGCCAAAGGGTTACTGGTGAGCACACCAGGTGCAGAGACTGCTTCGGGGGAGAAGTTCAGTGCGCCATGGCACTTTCTTATCTCCGGGATGTCTGACGAGTCCACTGAGAAACTTGTTGTTTTCGAGATGGTAGCAACCGAGGGTACCGTCATCTTCATCCTCCCTTTTGATCAACCACTCCCCACTTATATCTGTACTCTGGAAAACTTCTCCTTCCCTGACTCTCCTGAGAGCAATGAAGCGATAGCTCTCGCAGTTAAAGAAAAACTCTCTGCAACTCCTGATGTCGCCACCTTCCTACATGCCCACCTGTCTATGGCCAATGCTGGGGCAGCCATCAAAGCTTTCAATTCCATCCGCATCACGAGCCTCTTAGTCTCTGTCAACAAAACGACTTCCCAAACTACATGGAATATCTACTGTGACTCACCCCCAAACCTCCCATTTGAAGCTTTCCTGGAGTGGGCCATGCTGATCCGCACCCTCAAATTCCCCACTGAAGACTATGGGGTTGGTACTGTTCGCCGTCATGACAGACAGTTCCACTGCATAGGGTGTAAATCTATGGATCACCCGACTGGTCTATGCCCATTCCCGAGGTTGCTGGGCTGGCTTGGCCCCACTAGTAGTGCAACTGCTACTGAGGACTTCAACCTCCGAGCGCTTGATGAACGTGCTGAATCAACCTCACCACAGAAAGGCAGAGGGGGAAGCCGAGGTTATCGGAAGACCACTATGAGGGGTGGACGGGGTAACAGAGGTCGTGGCCGCTACTGAGGAAGACACCATGTCTGCTACAACTTTCCTAGTGTCTGTACTATGCCCTGTTTGTATCAAATACATGATTTTCACCAGTCATGACCTACACATATATAGTAAGCTATAAGCAGACAGTCTAAGAATTGGGGTTCTTAACACATCTTGACTTCTTGTTAAGATGGGTCTGCTTAGAAGGTAAAAGCAACAAGTCAATAGGAGCCCACATTTACTAGCTGCGTGCGGCTAGGAAAGCTCCAGACTTTTGTAAAAGAAACTGGCGACCTATTCAGGTCTGGACATGCTGTGCTAAGAAGCTGTAAGTTGGAAGTAGGACCATCTATCTGCCCCAACAGTAGATGGACCCCACTTATCAACATAGTCCCCTGCTGAAGACCTAGGATAAGTCTTACCCTTTTCAATACTCTGGTTGCAGTTTGAAATTGTAATGTCAACCGCTAACACAAATCTAACCCCCTATAGTCTGGCAAATATACTCGGTACTGGCATAGGCTCCCCCAGACATGGAGGGGTGCATGGCCCCTCCGTTGACTATGCCCCTGATGACAGGTCTGGAGGAATTGGTGGCAGAGCCCGAGAGCCCTCGGTAGCTGGGAATCCCTCCCAAGTTAGTATCACTCTCTGTGATAGTCTTCTTCCTGAAGACAACAACATAAATGTTGTAGCGCAGCAAGCACCACCCCCCTCATATGGGGGGTATGAAGGATCATCCCAATCCCAACCACACCACATGGTAACATCAGATAGCTACAGAGATATGGCCTCATCCGCACCAGGGGAGCAACATCCAGAACAAATCCTATATCACCAAAGGATGGAATCACTTCAAAGAAACAGCCCACCAAGGTCACAGAGAGCAAGATGTGCAATGAACCCAAGATTAAATGGGAACCAGACAGAGAAACAAGCAAATAACAAGGGAATTAGAAAAAGAACAAGAGCTACTATCAGAATTGCAACCCTAAATATGAGGGGAAGATTTAGTGAAGGTATTGACAAGTGGTTCCACATAAACCAAATAGTGAAGGAAAAACGAATTGGTATTCTTGCCTTACAAGAAACGCATGTCACACCAGAGGATGTTGCTGGACTACACCAGATGTGTGGAAAACGACTGGAAATCATTTCTACAATAGACCCAAACCAACCAAATGCCAAAGGAGTGGCTATAGTCCTAAACAAGGACATCACAAATATCAATGGAGTACAAAGCTTTGAAATTATTCCAGGTTGGGCTATTATGGCCTGTGTACCATGGCATAGAGATAGAATACTGAATGTACTAGCAATATATGCACCCAATGATAGAGTAAGCAACGGGAGACCCCAGGAAGAAATTCAAGATAAATTAAAGCTACTGCCAAAACCTGATGTGATGCTTGGAGACTACAACATTGTTGAGGATGCACTAGACAGGCTCCCTCCTCACCATGATTACCAGGCTGCAACTGATGCCCTGACCAACCTCAAAACAAACCTGCAACTAATAGATGGTTGGAGAAATATCTACCTGGACACTAGAGCATACACTTTAAGACAGAAACCTGCACAAGGGGGAGCACAGTCCTTTGATAGACCGAATCTATGCCAAAGATGACTTTATGCGCTTCAGTAAAGGATGGAACATAGAACCAGTAGGAATTCCAACAGATCACCAACTTGTTTCAGTAAGTCTATCTGACACCCACATGCCCTTTGTTGGCAAAGGAAGATGGACCCTTCCTTTATTCTTGTTAAAAGATAAGGAACTGATGACTGAAATACAACTTCAAGGTAAATACCTAGAAGAAAAGATTAAAGAATGCAAACAAAATCGGACTGATGAAAAGAACCCACAAGCCCTTTTTGAAACTTTCAAGGAGAAAATAACAACTATGTGCAGAAATAAAGCAAAACAATCTATCCCTAAGATAGACAGGAAAATTGCAGGCCTCAAAAAGAATCTGAAACTAGCCCTGAATGACACACAGGTTGATTTTGAGGAAAGAAAACTCAATGGAGCTATATTCCAAGAGAAAATTGATAAGCTTGAGCAAAGCCGCCACATGAAAGTGAGAGATGACCTTATGGCAAAAAGCAAGCTGGAATGTGAATCAGCAGCCAGCACTTTCTGGTCAAAAATGGGGAAAAATAAGAAGCCCAGAGACACAATTCTAGAGCTAAGAGTACCAGACTCAGATCCACCTATATACGAAACACGATCAGACAAAATGTCCCAGATTGCAAGAAACTACCATGACACCCTTCAGAGTGAAGGGATGACTCAAGAAAATGAAAGAGCTCCGGAAATGGAACATGTGCTAAACACTATAAATGTGCAACTTCCCCAAGCACAAAATGAGGAGATGGGAAAGTACCTAGAAGAAAAGGACATAGCAGGAGTTATCAAAATGCTCCCAAATGGGAAGGCATCTGGAATAAATGGCCTACCCTATGAACTCTGGAAAACCTTGGCTGACAATCAGAGAGAGGAAACAAGGAGGGATGCACAAGCCTCCCATTTTAATGTCATTCAAACACTCACTGAAGTATATAATGATATTGAGAAGTATGGAGTACTAAAAGGATCCAAATTTGCTGAAGGATGGCTATGTCCTCTGTACAAAAAAAATGATAAAAGAGAGATTGCAAACTACAGACCAATAACACTTCTGAATGGAGACTATAAAATCTTCACAAAAGCACTTGCAATCAAACTTGCAAATAC